>CM076575.1:10733773-10910098 GCA_034641835.2 Pinus albicaulis
TATAGAGAGAGCCCTCTCTGAGTCTAGGAAGGCTAGGTCCTTGGGCTCCAAAGCTTGGTTTGATGTTACACTATCATTTGGCTTGCCAATCAGCCAAATCACAGGACCCTAACATAATGGCGATCACGGTGGGACTCTGAGTAATAAACAAGCTTAGTTTCCCTAAACTTTCCAGCAACCTTAAGAACACTATCTGATTGACTTATCCCACCGCTCACTAACATAAATGGTGATCACGGTGGGAATCTGAGTAATAAATAAACTTAGTTTCCCTAATCTTTAGAGACTTTTAAGAATACTATCTGATTGACTCACCCCACGCTCACTAACATAATGGCGATCATGGTGGGACTTACTGAGTACATGACAGTCTAGAAAAATCTTATAGACTCTTTAGTCCTTCAAAAATAAACTCAGACCATCAGCCTTTAGAATCATTTAGAGTAAACTCATTGTTTCACCATCTTAGAAAAGTGATGAATTAGGTTTAGAACACTCTTACCCTAGGCTGCACATAAAAAACTCAGAAAAACCCCAAAAAACTCCCTTAGATTGGTTTTTGTCAGTACTGGTGGTGGACCATACACATATACCTCAAAACAACTAAAAATCCACCTGGCAACTCCACTAGCCTCCAGTAGGCCTTACTATTTTACCGAACTCTAGGTTACTATCCGATCAACCTATCCCATCGCTCACTAACATAGCGGGAGATGGTAGGACAATGAGTACATAACAGTCTAGCAAACTCTTATAAACTTTCTAGTCCTTTAGATACTTAAAACAATCAAGCAGTCCATAAAATCATTTTGAGTAAACTCTTTTTGTTCTCACCACCCTAGAAAAGTGTCGAAACAAGTTTAGAATACTTTAGACAAACCATAGGTTGCACATAAAATCAGAAAAACCTTAAAAACATTTCCAGATTAGTTACTGGTGGTGGACCATAGCTAAATCTTCAAAAAACAACCAAGTTCCACCTGGCGACTCCACTAATCCATCTCTTTTATTTTTGACCCTCCTTCACCTTAGTAGAACTTTAGAGAGGCCATCCATCCTAAACTTTCACAAATACCACCCTCTCTAAATTCTGGACTCGAAATCTGGCTTCACAAAGAATCTACACCAGATCTCACCCAGACCCAAATCCCCCTATCATAGTAGATGACCCAGAGAAGATTCTGTGGCAAGTTTTCGAAGCTGACAATCTAACTACCGATAGGTCCATCCGTAAAACAAGATTAGTACCTGAACATCTTGTTACCTTGCCAGATTCCTCTTTTGGTTTAGAACCAGCAAGAACTCTTATCAGAAGCAAGTCACATAGTAAGATAAACTCTGACGATCTTGAACCCCTAGACCCACCACAGAGTCCTAATAGAGAAGCCTCACCTTCCACACCACCCGACTTTCAGCTTCTCCATCACTTTGGCTCATACCATCCCAGATCTGCTCAAAACCAGGTCATTAGTCCAAGTACATCCGCCACACCTATCCGAACCACTATTGTTCAAAACACCGCAGCTCATCCCACAAGCCCTCATCTTGTACATCATCCATTAGCTCCCGTCATGGCAGCCTGGTACGCACCTTTGGTGTTGCCACTACCTTTGGCTCCTCTCCCAAATAAATATCAAGACAAAATCCCACACTTTACCGGAGAAGATACTGCCACAGCTCAACAACATATAAGTAGGATTAGCGATGCTTTTGAATACCTGGAAGTACAAGACGAGACCGTCAGAATGAGAATATTCGCCCAAAGCCTGGGTGGGGAACCCAAAACATGGTTCAAAAGCTTGCCTCCAAACACCATCCACAACATCCCAAAACTATGTCAAGTCTTCAGAAATAGGTGGGAAGTTCGAAAGAACCCTATTCAAATCCTGTCAGAATATAACAACCTAAAACGGGAAAATGGGGAAAGTGTCCAGGCTTACTGCACTAGGTTCAACAGTGTGTATAACTCCCTCCCACCTCACTTCAAACCCCCACTTGGTTTAGCCTTAGCAAAATTCCCCTAGGGTTTCGATCCAGACATGACATATCATCTGAGAGACAAGGATCCCCATACCTTAGAGGAAATGCAACAAATAGCCATAAAAGAAGATGCCAACTTAGCAGAAAAAAGAGCTAGGACTAGATCAGAAAGAAAAGTCACATATAGAGATGAGGTCTCCACTTCATCTCCTTCCCTAGATCTTAGAATATATGACTTAGTCAAGACCATGGCCAAAATGTGGGAAAGGATAAATGAAAAGGCCCCTGTTAGGGAAAATCAGCCAAACCCTCCAAACATAAACCAGAACCAAAATTTTAGGAGGGAGCAGCCTCAAAACAGACCAAGGGAAAATGACCAACAAATTAGACCACCATTCAATGAAAATTATGTGGAAGAAGATGATAGAGATACAGAACCCATTGATGAAAGTCATTTGAACCTTATAGGGTCTGATAATGAGAGTGAGGTATATCTCACGGAAGAAGAACAATCATTCTTCTCTCCAAATCAGAACAAAACCAACTATGAAGATCCCGACAATCCTGCCATAGACTTCCAAAATGCCATAATAGAAGCTCACAGGCAGTATGACCTTAGAAGCAGGAAAAATCAAGATAACTCCAAGAAAGGTAGCTCAGACACTGCTAAAACCACTGATACCATCCTTAAGAAAGCAGTCAACAGAAACAAAATCATAGTTGGAAAAAATGAGAAAACCAAGGATAGAATTACCCAAACTAACCCTGATTCAGATACTCCTAGTACTTCCACAAAGATTCCCGAAGTAGCTGTGGGGAACAAAATCCCGAAACAGACCCAGAACATAGAGAAGGTCATGGTTGAAAAAGCTGAAACAAACATGTCCAAACTTCAGCTGCCTTTTAGCTTTGAGGGCGAGATCGCCAAGATTAAGATCACCATGCCTCTTACCGAGCTGATCACCCAAAACTCTTACAAGTCCCAAGTGTTGAAAGTCCTAAATATGGGAAGTGATTCCAACACCCTTAATCTAGCTGATGATACCCCTGAAGTGTTGTTTGGTCTGAAAGTAGAAGGAAAATTCCAAGAGGGAGCTACTCTTCCCTTTTACATCAGTTTAAATATCCATGACCAAATCCTTCACAATGCCATGCTAGACTCCGGCGCCTCGCATAATCTTATGCCAAAGGTTGTAATGGAAAGACTAGGCCTGGAAATCATGAGACTATACAAAGACTTGTATTCGTTCGATTCAAGTAGAGTCAAATTCCTAGGTTTGATCAAATACCTTTGTTTTAGTCTGGCTCAAATATCTGCGAAACATCTAATCATGGACATAGTAGTGGCAGACATTCCCCCCAAGTACGGAATGCTTCTATCCAGATCTTGGGGAGCCAAGATCCAAGGGAACATTCAACTGGATATGTCTTTCGCCACCATTCCTGTGTTTGACCAAACAAGAATACTCTATCAAGAGTCACACATGAAATACATGATTAGTAGCCAAGAGAGACCAGATAATATTCTAATGTATTCTGTGCATTCCGACCTGAACTCTTTTATTCTCTATACTGACGAGTACATTGACGAACAATCAGAAGAAACTGAGACAAACTTAGACCCACCACAACAGCTGCCCCTAGTTTTCTATGATGAACTAGATACTCAAAACTACCATGATCACATGCAGCTGTGTCTTGAAGAAAGTAGGTATGTCTCTTCTGAAATATGAATTGAGCAAGAAGCACAAACCCTGATGTACGATCAAGCGAATTACTCAAACCTCGGTAAAACATCAGCAGTAACCTTCGGAAACTTTTTTAGGATAAAGGCGTTAGAAGACTTACATATCACAAACCTGTTTGGAACTCAGGAGCAGGGAAGTTTAATGTTTCTACCATACCTCAAAGACTTACCACCACATGACTCTTTCACTGCAAATGAAACTTTGACCGTAGCCATAATAGCTCAAAATCCAGAAAAAATGCCTGATAAACTTCTTATGAGCAAAGATGATAGCTGCAATCCAAATGTACCCGAGTTACTTGAATTGGCTTATATTTTGTCTTTTCACCAAAAACTTAGAAATGCTATAATTAGAAAACTCATACAGAATACCATTTCATACCGGGAAAACAGGGGAAAACACTGTGTCACTAACATTCCTTTAAAAAACAACTTCAACAAGAAAAAATATAACAATCTGAACTAATCAGTAATAATCAAAGATAAAATGATTGGTCATAGAGTTTGTTTCGATTCTAGAAAAACTAATGCACATCCCTATAACAAAAAATTTGTCCTTTCTACCCAAGATCATTGTATACCAATGAAATGTGCTTTCAATCATATGTTTTCACAAGATGATGTTTCGGGTTATAGTCAAAGGATTCCCTTGCAAAGTAGACAATTTAAAGATTTTTTTCAATATGCTGGAAGTAGTCCTAGTTTCAGACTCAGAATTTCAAAGTCACCTGATATCAAAAATATGCTCATGAAAGCCATGTTTCCAGTCCTGAATTTCTGCATTTTTTCCTACCTTGATGATGTCATTATTTATTTCAAAAATGACCAAGAGTATATGCATTACTTAAGGAAGATGTATAGTAAAGAAAGGAGTGGGAATAAGATATACAAAGAGGTACAACGGGAAGATACTGGTTTGTTCAAGGATTCTTGCATGAATCCTTGTGTCATGTTAGAAAGAGAAAACTTTCCAAATTTCTCTTTTCAGGAGTTGAGTGGGCTAAGAGTGATAGGTGATCCTTACGAGGATAAGATGCTTAAATTTCGCCATTTCCAAGATTTTTGAGTTTGAAACACTTTCATTCATTGTATATACCACTGTTTGAAAAATAGATAAACATAAAAGTAAAAAACAGTAAAAGATAGAAAAGAGGGCGGTTAAAAAACAGGAAAAGGCCCCATGTTCCAAAAAATAGTCCTTCGGAAAGCGCGCAAGTCTAAATGCCGCTACTTGTACTCAAATGTCTTGTTCAGCTATCTAGCCTAATCATAGCTGAACTTGTTTAAATTTATTTTCTCATAAGTTAGTGAGTGAAAAAGATGGTCAACATTGTGTAAGATTGACTTATCCCAGAGAGTAGATTAGGAAAAGATACTGGTTCCACACGCCCAAAACAGAACCAAAGAGAGAAACGAGGGATGGAAAATACATTGTACACCTTAGACCTGTTTTTTCTAGATTTCCCTTTTGCAGAATAATATTTGCGTGCAGCTTCTCTTTCATGCCACAAATACATGACAAATCAGACTACCTAATCCTGATTTGAGTCATCTTTTAAATTTCATGTTTTAGATTAGAGAACAAAATCCTGTCAAACAGCTTAATCTTGACAGTTGATCTAGCGTAGGTAGAGTAATGAAAGAGTTCATCAGTTTAATATAAACTCCCGGTAGATATAAGTGTATAAATAGATAGGTTCATTTTGCAAAAAGAAAAATATGTTGTCAAAAGGCTGCGAGTTCAAATGCGCCAAAGAAGGAAGGAAAAAATGTTAGGAAAGATAGTGGGGTAGGTAGAAATGTCATTGATGCTAATCATGCTATCACTTTTTCAGAAATGGCATCATAGAAGAATGAAATATTGTGCCAATGGGTAAGGCACTGGTCTTCATAAGCCAGAGATCTGAAATTCTGGACACCTCCTGAAAAGTAGCTGCCCTCCCCAAATGGAGCCACTGTTAGTCATCAGTATTTTTTACTTGTTAGTGATGACTAGTTCTCACAGCCAAGTTTTCTAGTAGCTGATCCAAAAATTTGTCATATTTGCCAGCAGGGAAAACACCCATAAAATTTTTTCGCCCTCCTACCTTTCAGTCCGCCCATGACAAGATGAAACCCCATCATCGAATCCTACATAGCCTCAGCCATACTAGTCTTCCCATCAGCTCTAAAAAGACAATCCAAATCTGTTCAAAAAGCCTCCCCTAAGTTAGGAAGTAGCGCTTTAAGGCATTTCACCCTTGGCAACCATCAAAGAGCCAAAAAACCTCCATCTGCTATAGACCAGTCATACCAGACCTCCCACTCCGCTAATGAAGTTAGTCACAGCCCTAAGTTGCACCACTTATACACCCTTAAGACTCAGCAATACATGGACCATGATTTCAAGCTGATTTTAGGTGTTTTACACTGTTTATGGATTTTACAAGCACAGGAAACATGTCAGCATCTCAGAAGACAATTCTTGGCTCCACATGAGAAGACAACTGCTTCTCAATGTGATCATGATCCTGAGATACATCTACAGGGCAGAGAATCTCTCATCAAGCTCTTGCAACTTCATTCATCCTGAAAAGACAGCAGAAGAAAAAGCAACACTGTCAAGAGACTATTGATAAGTCATGAATAAAACCTCATTCATTTATAAGCAGAGGGTTAAGGCGCCTCCTTCATCTACAAGTAGAGGGCGATGGCCAATGTTTGAATTAAAGAATTGCAACTGACTGCAATCAAATTTTGTAAATAAATAGTGAAACAGTGACACAAATTTTCTGGAGAACAGTGATGATTGGAGACTGAGGTAAAAGCACCAATGTTTTCACTGTTGTTTGCCTGTTATCATATGTAAGAAAACCCTTGTCAATATGTTAATCAGGCAGCCTACTTGTGGCTGGGACAGAAGGTTGACAAAGCACAGATATTTTGCCAAGAGAAAAAGGCCTCCTTCATTCATAAGCAGATGGCCAGAGCATTAATTGATTTCAAGGTCTGTTTGATCTGAGAAACAAGGTAAGAGACCAAATAGAAAGCAGGGGTACCACTGCAATCAAATGGGTCAAACTTATCTCAAAACAGTCCACAGCTCCAACAAAATAAGTTCTGAACAATGGTGATAAGATGAGTCATTACACAGACAGAAGGACATAATAGTGATTATGTTTCAAAGTACTGGTCTGCTCCATTCATAAAAAAGTGCCTTTCAAATGGGCTTATCATGGTTGACAAAGAAAATCTGGGCTTATCTCCTCAAGAGGAATTACAACTGAAAACAATTGTTCATAATATGCAAAAAGGGGGCTTGGACATACTTTCAGTTTCTGGAGAAATATCTTGAGACAAATATAGGTGTTCATTATTTAAGGGCCAGAAAAACCATATTGATGCATTTTGAGCAGAGGAAGTGTGTTGGAAGAAGCGCCCTTCTTGATCAACAGAAAATGGCAAAGTATGAATAAATGCAACAAATTTTTGGCACCTACAGTTGGAGGAAAAACTGATGAAGCACCTGGAGGCAGAAATTGTCAACCAAGTTGAAAAGATAAGCTATCTCCTTTCAAAATGACAAAGCAGTTTTCAATACTTTTTAACAGATTCGGAGTGGATTTTACATAATGAATGTCACCAAAAGTGTTAAACAAGTGGCAAATGATGGTCCATAGTTCATTAGGGTATTATTCAAAGTTGGAGCTTCTGTGTTAAATTGTTACCAAAGAGACAAAATTAGCAGAAATCACCTTTTCAAACCTATATGCATAAGTGAACAGAGTTTTGACCTTTTCAAAATAGGTTTGCTTTTTATAAAAAGGTTGATACATGTTAACATGGTTTAAAGGCGTGAAAACCCTGCTGCCAACGTCATTTCAAAAGGGTGGGCCCCTCTCAAACGCAGTCAACATTGTTTCGGGTTTCAAAGGGTGCACCAAGGCATCGTTGCAAAAAGAAAAACCTTTGAAAACCCTTACAAGACTAAACGAAGGGGTTTTATTTCATTTGGAATTTCAAAAGGTCAAGGGACCGTTGCAAACTCATTGAGCAGACCCCCAAGCACGAGAAAGCATCCCTTTGAAGTTCACAAGGTCGGAAAGACAAGTTTCAAATTGATTTGCATAGTTTTTGAGCGCTTTTAACCACGCGACACTCCTGTACAAGCGCGCGGCGCTCCTGTGCGCTTAATTTCCAAAGAGCAACGAAGCCGCGTGGCGCTCCTGTAGCCGCGGGTCACAAGGGCCCGACAGTGACCCGACAACAAAAACCTGCACGACGTTCTTCACTACAAGAGTGCCGCGCATGATTTCAACCTCCAACACGCCTCCAAATCGCTCCTAAAGGTTTCTCAAGCTCTTCAAAAGGTTTTTCATCGATTTGTAGAGGTATTTATGAACCTCCCTTGAGTTTTTTCAAAAATGTTGAGTAGTGAGGAGAGTTAATCATCACAGTCCAAGATCACAGGTTTAAATTTGTGTGAAACGATATTCGATGTGGTTGATAAAACATCAAATGCTTGTATGCTTTATTTCTATTAGAAGACCATCAAATTGCCCTCACTACCGTGGTGAAACAAGTTGGAATCTATGAGCCATATGCATTGTTTGAAACTGTAAGAAATCTGCCATGTACAGTTGGAAGGTGTGTGGATCAGATTAGTGCAAGGAGCAGTAGAGTATAGAGAAGGCAGTTTGTGTGAGAGGAGTCTATTACAATTTGAATGATAGAAGAGTGTTTGTGATATCATAAAAACATTTCAAAACTCTGTCACCTTCCCCCTTCAAGCACAGTGACTTTGGACTGTGTAAAAACACGTTAGTTGGCTGTGTGCATATTTTGAGTTCATTGGTTGAGTGAACTTAAAAGGAAGCAGTGTTTTGTTGAAAGGGAGCCTTGATTGTTTAAAGACAAAACTCCTACAGGCCTTTGTCAAAACCTCAGAAGCATTTCAAAGCTCTGCCACCTTTGTTCTATGAACAATGAAATTGACTGTGTGGTTGCACCAAGGTTGACTGTGTATATGTTGTGGACTTGGTGGGTTGAGTTGCATACCAAGAAAGGGGCAGGATTTTGAAATTAAGAAGTTCACCTTGGTCAAAGACATAAGAATATATTGTTGGCCTCCAAAACTTCAAAGGACAGGGTGACCTTGTCACTATACACAGCAAATCCACTTGACTGTCTACCTTCATTTGACTGTGTTTTTCTCCTTACAAGTCTGCTTGTGGATATTGTCTGATTGATATACAAGGGTTGGAAAGGAAGATTTCTAAAGGAGCAGGGGTTTTATATTGAAAGGGGGCATTTTTCACAAGCATCCAAAAACATTGTTTCCTTATTAAAACAGTGGGTTGACAGAGTTTAGTTTAAAGAAGGCATTTCAAAGACAGTGAGGCAGTTTGGTTTTTCAAGAGCACATTTAGCCCAAGATGCCGCCCAGGAAAGATAGCAGAAGTGGTTTACACAAGAGATATGAGCCAGTTTCTACCGAGGAAGTCAATGCACACCCATCTATCCTTTTCAATTTTCATGAGGTGGGGTGTTTGGATTTCTGCCAGAGGGTACAAGAAGTCAAAAATTTCTCGCCCTTAACACACTTATGCACCTTGAGGTTCAAAGGAAAACATTTCCAAGTGGCAAGCCTTGATTTCAAGTTCTCCCCGAGGTCGATATCTAAAGCCACTAAAATCCCATATCTTGGCGAGAAATGGTTCAAGCAAGCCTATCTAGACTTGGATGACTACAAGCCTTTCATCAAACCTGGTCACAAAGAAACATGCACTACTGTTTTTCCTTTCTCTCATCTTCTTGCCAGCTATGCTCCTCTTATGAAGATCATAATGAAGTATTTCACTTGTGAAGGGAGATTTACCCGAGTTTATGCCTACCATGTCCGACTATTGATGCAATTCACTAGAACTAAACAGCTCAATATCCCTTACTTATTGTGCAAAGGCATTGAAAAAATGGCCTCTTTAGTCCAGAAGAAACCTCCATCACAGCAAGTAGCTTCTCTTTTCCATCATTCTTTGATTAAAATCATCATCCTTCACCAGCTGGAGAAGAAAGGGGTTTCTTGGGATGTTTTTATCAGTCACCCAGATTTCTCCACTGTCCCTCCAGTCCATACATCTCCCACATCACCTACTCATCGCCCCTCACCTTCCTCTAGTAGGCCTACTCCTAGAAGGCTCAGATTCACCACGGAATAGTCAAGAGAGCATGGAGAAGGAGAGGGAAGTGGCTAGCAAAGGGAGGAGGAACATGAATATGCAGAAAAAGATGGAGGACAACAGCATGATAGTGATGAAGGTGAGCAGCAGCAAGAGCAAGAAGAAGAGAGTGCTGATCAGTAGCAACTCAGTGGTGATGAGCAGTAGGAACAAGTGGAAGGGCAACATTTTGGACAGCAGTTAGAGCAGCAGCTTGAACCACAAAATGAACAGGAGATTGATGTAGAACAACAACATGATGTGGGTGAACAGGGGCAGTAGTTTGAGCAGCATGATGTTGAGGGGCAGCAGCAGTCTCCGCATGACACACAAAAGTCCTCTCATGATACACTACAGCCTCCTCAAGTTGCACAACAACTTCAAGAGGAAAGGCAAATTCTGGAAGGTGAAAAACAAGGTGACAAAGGCAAAGCAATCATGCCTTCCTCTCCTGAAAAGGCTAAGCCCAAGACATCAAGAAAGCAAGTGCCCAAGGTGGTCACTTCAAAAGGAACAAGAACTATCCGGAGCAAAATAAAATCACCAAAGAAGCCTCTCACTAACTTGCCTAGAAGGAAGAGCACAAGACTAGCCTTCAAGGGCAAAGGGAAAGGCAAGATAGGGGAAATTCAAGAGCATGGAGGTGCATTGGTTGTCATCCCAGTCCAAAGTGATGACAGTGATAATGAGGCCCACATTCTAGAAAACCTTCTAATCCATAGAGAAGGGAAAATTGAGGCATTGGAGAGTGACCTTCATCGGGCGAGAAACTTCAATCAATTCTTGCAGATCCAAAACAGCCAAATGAGTGCCCACATGGCTGTCTATGAGTCACGAGCTATCAGGTATAAGAAAGAGGCTGCTAAAGCACAAGCAAGAATAAAGGAGCTCATAGGTGATTTTTATGAGGATGAAGAAGAAGACCAGCCTAGGCGGAAAAGGCCTAGAACTATAGGGCTTAGAAAAGCTCTTGAGAGGCAAAAGGAAGAAGAGCAAGCCCTTCTTCAATCCACTCCCCTCACTGCACTACTTGAGCAAGAGATTGAAAGCAATAAGGAGGCATGGATAGAAAGAGCCAATAAACATTTGGAGATGAAGCTTGAGAAGGCAAATAGGGACTTAGAGCTACAAAGGAAGATGACAAAACATTATCAGAAGCTAAATCAGTTTGCCCGACGCGAGTTAAAGGCCACTCAAGAGAAACTAAAGGAAGAAAAAAGGAAGCGCCCGGCACGGAAAGAGAAGAAAAGCACATCAGCACTTGACCTTTTGGCTTCAGTTTCAGAGCGTGTTTCTGAGGACCCTTGAGGGTCATGCACACCAATTTTGGGCGCTTTTTGACAATTTTTGGTTTTTTGTCAAAACTCATGAAATTCGCCATTTCATTTTGGGAATTCGTCAAAGGAGAAGAATGGTATCATTGGATGCCATAAATTCAAGAGCACACCCTCAGCGATTTTCAGAACATTTGGAGATCATTTTCTTCCCCGAAATGGCGAAAAAGGCTCGCTTTTTGCACACTCTGCCCGTTATATCAACAGACTGTAATTTTTGGTTTTCTACACACAGGTGCAGTTTCGGAGAACTTCTGGGCATCGGATCGGGAAAATTTCACTTTTTCTGGAAAATAGACACTTAGAGATTTCCAACGAGCTATCATGAGCCCCATTTCGACATCAGGAAGACTGCCAAATGTTTCCTGCAAGTCAGGGGACCTTTTGCTAATGTAAATTTGAAATATTTTTGTAATTTTTGAACCTCTAAAATCTGCTTTTTCCAAATGTGCGTTTAGCTATTTTTGCACATGAGAAATGATGCAAATTCAATTAAATTCCCTTTTTTATCATTTTTTATATATTTTATGAGATATTTTTGTGCCTTGGGCTTTGCGAAGCCTGAAGGACAAATTTAGATATTTTGATTAGGCCAATAGGATGGCAAGTTGAACCATGAGGTTTTCCTCACTTGAGCCTATATATTCCAAAGGCTTTCATTGTAAAACAAGGCTGAACTTGAGAAGAGAAGCAATACATGGTCATATGAGCTTTGGAAGGAAATACTTGTGTTATGCTTTTGGATTGCCTCTTGGATGCTCTTGGATGAGTGAAGAAGGATTGTTGTTGGATTCCATGACTTGGTAGAATGGTATAGCATCTCTTGCTTTGTTGTTGTCTTCTAGTTTTCATTCATGAATACATGTTTATTGCTTGCTATAGATTAGTAGAGAACAAATTTGAGATATGCCCATGGAGGCACCTCAAATTTTTTGTTTCTTCATAGCTTCTTTGTTTTCTTCTTCCTAAGTAACATTAAATAATTCTTGATTGCTCTTTAATACTTAGGATATTGTTGCTTGTTTTATTCATGGTTTTATACATGCTAAGTATGACTTACGGCACGCCCTGCTTACCTATGGCTAGTTATAGTTCCATCCATGATTTTTCTCTTTGATTGATTAAATTATCATTTTGTTGAACCAAGAAGGCCTAGTTCCGATCTAGCCCTTTGCCTAAAACTATGCAAATCTTGTTGTTCAAAGTGCCCAATAACTTGAAGTACTATGTTTAGGCGTTTCGGCATAGAAAGTTAAGTTGTTTGTCTTCCTTAAGTGTTTTCCCCAAAGTATGATAGCCATTTCCCAAAGTTAGAGGGTCTTATACTTCTATGCATGGCTTGAATGTTTATTTCTCTGCATCGATTAGTTTACAGTTACATTTCTCATGATTAATGGTTTTCCCTACCATGTTTATGTCAGCTATTAAAATATGTGTGCTTGAAGTCCTTTTTTATTCATAAACTTGATGTCCATCTCACTACATTTTGCCCAAATATCCATTTTACCTTGAATCAAATTGGCCCTTCAACAACCTTGTATCACCATATGAAATATTTCTTGACCTTTTCGACCCCATAGCCCAGTTCATCTAACATATTTTTACCTATCTTATGTCTTTGATCAGTTCATCCCTCACAACTTAAAAACCAAAACCAAAAACCCACTTCATAACTAGCCTAAAATCAGAACACCATAAGCAAACACACAAATATCCCTTACACATATAGAGAGAGCCCTCTCTGAGTCCAGGAAGGCTAGGTCCTTGGGCTCCAAAGCTTGGTTTGATGTTACACTGTCATTTGGCTTTCCAATCAACCAAATCATGGGACCCTAACACTTTGGCCTAATGCCAAGATCTGGAACTGAAGCTCAATGCTTCCTCACTAATCTTCCAAAGAAATGAATGCTCCCTTTTCTGCAAAACTAGATCTAGAAGTGGTGTTGAAAACCCCTCACTGCAACACCCAACAACACAGTATTATTCTGCTACAGAAATAATGTTGTCTTCATGGAGGAAGCTTGGCCTCAAGCCTAGATGTGAGGAATTTTAGAACATACTCCTTCAAGAGCTCCTCAATGAAGGAGGAGAGTCTATGTTCCTTGTTTCGAAACATTGTCAATCGACAAAAAGAACACTTTATTCCGGAGATGGTACAGCGAGGAATTTACGCTGGATTTCACACCTTTGAACAAAGGATGAGCTCCGAGCTACTTGGCCCTATGGGGCTACGTATATAGAGTGATTTTCAGGACAATATCCCCAATAGGAAGTACAACAAGATTAGAGATGTCTCATAATAACCCCAACATTAAATACATTAATAACAAATACATATTTGAAATAAGAGTGAATAAACATTATGAAAAAATTTATGAAGCCATGAGCCATTTTGTTATGAAATAACGGAAGAAAAAACTGGTAATGAATATCAAATAATAAGTCAAGAAATATTCCATGAAAACCTTGAAAATACAAAGTGCTGCTCCATAGCAGAATGCCCATGAATAGGGACTGTGCAGTCATAGAAGGGAGACTGCTATATTGAGTGAAAAAAATCATGGATCTACATATACATGGCTCATACATCTTTGGGAGAGCTGATCTCACCTCCCAATCACTATCTCAAGTCAATCTTAGAAGGATTGGCTGAAATATGCAAAACTGCTGAAAAGCCGGAGTTGCTGGGTAGCAGCAGCAACTCAATACATGGAATGGAATGGATAAGGATGAATGGCTGAAGCTGATGAAGATCCCTTCTCCTTTGGAAATCTGAAGTGAAAGGCTAATCCCTACACCAAATATCTCACCCTCTAAAATGTCTGCAAAACCCTCACTGCAAATGTGCTCCAACTAGAATGCAGTCTATGAGAGGGCCTGCGCTATAACTGATGGTGGTGGTTGGCCTCCTGCCAATGATGGTGAAATAATCTCAAGAACCATCCTCACTAACCTCCATGAAGTATATAACTTCCCTCCTCTGAAAGATTAGCTCAAAATGGTGTTGTAGGAAACCTCCCCAGCAACATCTCGCAACACTGCACAATAATCTGCTACAGACACTATGCTAATATAGTAGGCTGATGCCATGGCCTGAATGATAGAATATGGGAGATGAGTGCAATCCTTCATGAGCTCCTCATGAAGGAGAGGAAATCCTAAATAGGACTCCCTCGTGCCCAAGGGCATTGCAGCTCTGCTGAACAGCAAGAGGCAGCAACTTGTCTGAATAGACAAATAATAAAATGATCCAAGCTAATCTCAATGGGATGTCTTGCTCTTCTTTTAAACACAATGAAGTCTCCACCTTCCTTCATCTAGAAGTTTCCTCCCCCATGGAATATTCCTCCACTAAAACTATGCTGTCCCACTTAGTGCTTTCCAATTCATGCCAACGCAGTTTGACTTGGTCAACTTTGCCTTGTCCATTTTCATTTTAACCTCTTTCACACATGAGGGTGTGAAATTCCGCGCCATGATGATCCCTTTTCACCTTGTGAGGGATTTTATTCCTGTTTATTCCATGAATGGGTCACTTTACCCATTTTTATTCAACAAAATGAAAATATGCAATTATAATGTTCCATTTTAGCTTGAGTATAAAATTTGGAACATTACAGTCCTCCCCTCCCTCATGTTTCTTGTCCTGAAGTAACTGCATAGAGAGAAAAAAAATTCCTTCTCCTTCTTCTCTTGTGGCCTCCTCATCGATGGTCCCACCACTGCTCAAATATGCTGCAATAAATCTGCCCTCCAATGCTCTCTCCCAAGTATGCAAACTGAAAATGATGCTCCTCATGGAAAGATAGAAGGTGTAGTGGAATCCTTCTTGCTGTGCTAAGGCTCCTTAAGGTAGGAGTGATGATATGCATGGGAAAATTTTTCTCCGAATGATGATCCTCTCATCCATGCAATCATCCAAATACAAATCTCAACCCCTGATTTCTGCAATATGTTGGGGCTGAATGGGGAGTGTGCTTATGATTCTCGTGATGGCCCTCTCTCCATTTGCTACACATATGGGGCTGCCTCTATCCTTGGGCTGAAATGTATGGCCTCCAAGAATGGCCCAAGCTACCTCATCAAGAAAAATCAGCCATGAAATGCCTCTGCAATTTCTCCAAGTGGTTCCTCCCACAAGAAGAGACAAGTAGAAATGTGGCAATCATTGTTTGCTCATGCTATCTCCTACAAGATAAACATATACAATGGGGAGAATCATGCTCCCAATGGGCTGTACGTACAATGCTCTCCAAATAAATATCCTCAATAGACATACAACATCAGAAATACATAACGAGTAATATGCAATAGAAACAAGTTGTCAAACGACAACCGGAGAGTGGTTCCTAATTCCACTCATGGAACCTACGCAGTGCCTCCTTGGCCTGCCCCAAAATAAAAGTAAAAAGTGATGTACTAGCCACTTGTTTGCTACCAAAAACATCTCATGAGATGAAATCATGGAAGTACAAATAGGTGCCAATGGTGCACACCAAGAAGTATGTGGCTTCCCCCACAACCATCACAAAAATAGCCAAAATCAAGGCTACAAGTAGCTGCAAGCACATTATACCAAGTGCAAGAAGGGATGATCCTCCTTGATCAATATGCTGCTCATATAAAGTAAAGAGGTACATAATGTAAAATTATACCTTCTCTACCATGTACTTGAGACCTTGAGCTGAAATGGCTCATTTGTGTACTCTCCCTCTCTTCCAATGAGTAAGAGAATGGTTGTGCCAACCTCTCCAAAAAAAATCGGGCTCTACATCTATCCATATGCTAATGTAGATCATGTTGAATGCCCTCCCAAGGGAACTCCTCTAGCAAGGCAAGTATGCATCCAAATGCATAGCTAGGAAGTCATATGCTGCACGCAATAATGTTCTCCTTGAGACTAGAAGCCCTAGTCAAGAAGAGTCTGCCATGATGATAGATGATTATATCATCCACTAAGTATCGACCATCTCCATCAAGGCCATCCAAGAATCATGCATGCACAAAGATCATGGGGAATACTCAACCAAAGCTAATCCCTCCATCCTGGATCAATCCTACACATAGACAACACTGGTATCCTACAATATGGTGCTCCATCACACTGCTGCCTGCTACCTTGACATCCCCTCATGCTAAAGTCATCCTCCAAGTTTCTGCCATGCCATCATGCAGCTACTCATGCTCAAAAATAAATGGTGACCTCTGAAAATAAGCATCCCATGAGAGACTATCACATCCAAAGAATCTCCCGATCTTGGGCAATGTAAGCATGAGTGGCCTCCATCTACTCCAATGCATGAAAGAGTTCTTCCTCAAAGTAAGTATCATCTCTCTCACCAAATCTATGGAGAAGTCATCCTGCATCATGAAGATGCAATCCTCCATCCCTGTAGCAAAATATGTCAGCGCAGTATGACTGATGAGAGTGGGTGATGCTGAAAATGAGAGAGTGTCTCCCTCCTCCTTGAGTCTATCCTAAACTCTCTGCGTTGTGCTGGATTCTCCCAAGGTTTCCACCCTCCTAAAATCAAGGTGTGAGACCCCCAAATGTGGAGCATCCAACCTCCTCTACTGATCTAGTGGTCTCCTTGGTGCAATGTCTCCATGCAGTGAGACACCATCATCAAGAGATGACTGAATGTATGAATGGAGAAAACCCTCCATGCTTCCATTGTTCAATCCAATCATCATATTAGGTGCATCAACCTCATAAAATAGATAGGATGTGTGCTCCTCATCACATGATCATGATCATCCTCCCTATCTCCTCCTCTATCTCCATAGCTCTACACCCTAATACCAATGGCACAAATGTATCATGAGTTGTGCCTTGATCTCTACATGGGAGATCGTGAGGAATTTCTTACAAAGACACAAGAATCCCTCTATGTGGAGCAAGAGCTCCTCTTTCCTCTGCATGAGGCACTGGATCAACTCTTTAACCTATGACACGATTTACCCTCCTCCTCATCAAGATGTAGCGGCAACTTCTCAAAAATTTGATCTCCTTTTGAAAAAGAGACCTCCATGCCCTATTGTGCAAGAATATGAGATGGATACCTTGCCTCCAACAAGGTATGATGCAATATGCCAGCCTTCCCACAATATTCTGAAGTGGATCTGAGTTTATGTTTCCTCCTTTTTCATGCAAGATCTAGGTTTTCATGTGTTTCAAATTTTCTCCCACCAAATATTTCCATCATTGCTTCAATGAATCTGAAATACGAAGAAGTATTTGTATTCTTTTAAAGAACATGAATCATATATCCACCATGCATAGGTCTTACCTCTAAAGTGTAGCACTGCAATTCTGATAGCATGTCCTTTGGAAATTTTGTGTTGCTGCAACATGGTCTTCAGCTCCTTTACGCATGCTTTGGATGAGCATGTAGGTGAACCTCTGAAAGTAGATAGAACAAATATATCTTTTTGCTGGCTCCCCTTCACCTTAGACTTGCATAAATCCATGAAATGATATGATATTTGAATGCCTGAGTTTGAGACTCATACTCCCTTAGAAAATCTCCAAGAGTTTTCTTCTTGGTCACCTCTCCTTATTTTCCCATATCTTTCATGACAAAACTGTACATGTGACTGCACTATGCATTAAGGGATGTGAATGCATGCTCACATTCCTCATCAGAAACCCTAGAGTTTATTTCTGCTTCAAACCCTTGTGGAGATTCTTCAAATCTCTCTCTTCTCTTTTGCTTGTGGCTCCCATGAAAGCCGTAGGTGGGTTTAGGGAGAAGCTTGGTGATGTAGGAAACCCTTCATTCCCCAGAATCTCACCACTCTTATGCATATAAAATGCATCTTCACATTTATACCCAACTAAAACTTTAAGTCTGGGCATTCTCAACATTTTTCTACATGCGGAAGCTCCTTTTTAAATCCCTCATTATGGTCATAAACCCATTGCATAGCAAAATCATTTTACTATAAGCCATCTCATAAGCAGAAGCTTTCTCTTACATTTATAATCTCATGGTTTATGGAAACCATACTTCAAATCAATTCTTGAAATCAAACCCAACTTCACTACAATCCCAATTTAAAACTTCATAAGACCCTCCGATCTTTATGAACGCCTTTCCAAAAGTCTTATAAAATACTTTATTTATCCAACCACTTGTTTTATTCATAAATTCAAACTTTGCAAATAGACAAATGCCAAAGATTTAACAAGTGAACTCCGGTTCCATTATATATATGTGCGCCCTTGTTTTTTTTTTTTAAAAACTTGTCATTGTTTAATCAACCAACCCGTATGGAATTACACATTCCAATGTCAAGCAACCCTTACACAAATCAATTAAAATAACATTAGCCCACAATAAAATTTCATGTCCTTCGATCTATGCAACATGCCCATTTCAGTCAACGTAATAAGAGTCTGGCTACGGTAAATACAAACGTGCTGACCATTCCTCCGCGCATTCGCACCATCGCTACAATAAGCACAGACAAGGTTTATTTTGAGCCCAGCAGTAGCTCCAAGTGCCCTCATTTGATCACTGAAGATATTGATAGCAACAGATTTGATCACTTCTTATTAATAGTAACAAATTTCTCGTGCAGCATGTGAAATGCCGCCTTACAAACCCTGACTCGACATCTGGAGATTCACAACTGGATCACTTACTCTGAAACATGACCGAAAATCCTCTAGAAAGGCTTTCTCAACATCAGAATCTTGCTGTAATAGGAAAATATATCCAAACTCAGCCGAAAATTTCCGTAGCACCCCCACACTAATTCGATTATATCAAATGACAAAGGGTTACAACTGCGTTCTCTAAAACTCAATCATTATCGATTCCCTTTAATACTTCCACACAGGTTAAAAAACGCAGACAATCTATACATAGGGTAATTTCATTAATAACGCTACCGCCTTTTCGCTTATTTATAAACCATCAAACTATGAATCGATTCAATCGATTTCACAAAAGGAACAGTGTTCGATCTTCAAGATTCCGCTTCAGTACGATTTCATCCAATAACTCCCAGTTCCGGCTTTTCAATTCATTTAATTCTGTTCTGTATAGAAGTGGGTACGATTCATACCTTTGTGCTCAACAAGCAATCAAATCACGTGATAGCACCAGTACTCGAATTGCACACCTTTTTAACCCTGAGTCATGCATCGACCTTTCCATAGCTCGCGTTCGATATTTCTTTTGATACCCATTTCCATTAGTTCTATGCGGAATTATCATTTAATCAGTCATTCAACTACTCATCACCACACCAGAATCGATGTATCAAATGCTTAATTCAGAATTGAAATTCCATTTTAATTCCTTTCCAGATAATCGATCCTTCCTAATATATGTATGCAATTTTATATCCAATAACACAGAACTTCATCATGTGCATAGTTCAAATAAATTCCTTTATAAACAAACATGAAATCAAATACAAAAATCCCCTTGGTTCATGGCCATATTTTCAAATCAATGGCCCTTTACAAGAGCCTGTAGGCTTGCAGACTTTGTTGTCCAAACCACACTTCTAGTCACTCTATTTTTCCTCTCCTCTATTTGGCCTTTGAGGCTCATTAATTTATACAAATTGAATTGAACCAATTTAGGTTCAAATCCCCTTAATCACTCAACAAAGTCCTCAAATATCTCAACACCCCTATAATCTAGATTTCTATCCCTAAAATCTTGAAACTAAATCTAACTTAGGCTCATAATTAATTCTTAAATATCTCAAGTCTAATTTCTCTCATGTTTCCAATTATTTGGAAACATTAAAAATCCTCACATATAATTAATTAATAATATAATTAAATTACTAAAAAATCTCATAATTTGAAATTTTCTAAAAAACATGAGACCCCTAGGTTTAATAAAAATACAAGGTATTTTTCCGGGTCTATGCTCCTGCATCACTTGGTGAGCTCATCTCATTTTTCTTTATTCTTCTCCAAAAAGTGGAGTCTTCCTCTTCTTCTTAGATGGCATCTTGGCTGAAGATCCACAGGTTGAGCCAAGATTATGCTCTGATACCACTGTAATGTTCCTTTTTCAGAAACATTGTCAATCGACAAAGAAAATCTATTCGAGAGATAGACTACAGGGGCATTTACTGGATTTTTCACCTTTGAACAAAGGATGAGCTCCAAAGGCTACCTGGCCCACTAGCAGACTTCGTCTGTAGAGTGATTGTCAAGGGACAATATCCCCAATAGGGAAGTACAACAAGATTGGGAATCTCTCATGATAACCCCAACATTGTAGCTAAAGTAATAACAAATACATAAAATGGAAATAGCAGTGAATAAAAATTATTCCAAAATGTATGAAAGCCCTTGAACCATTTTATTATGAAATAAAAACAACAAAATGATACAATGGATATCAAAAGAATAAGGAAAGAAGGCTTCCATGAAAACATATGCCAAAATACAAAGTGCTGCTCCATAGCAGAATGCCCATGAATAGGGACTGCGCAGTCATAGAAGGGAGACTGCTATACTGAGTGAAAAACATCATGAATCTACATATACATGGCTCATACATCATTGGGAGAGATGATCTCACCTCCCAATCACTACCTCAAGTCAATCCTAGAAGGGTTGGCTGAAATATGCAAAACTGCTGAAATGCCGGAGTTGCTGGGTAGCAGCAGCAACTCAATACATGGAATGGAATGGAGAAGGTTGAATGGCTGAAGCTGATGAAGAGCCATTCTCCTTTGGAAATCTGAAGTGCAAGGCTAATCCCTACACCAAATATCTCACCCTATGAAATGTTTGCAAAACCCTCACTGCAAATGTGCTCCAACTAGAACATAGTCTATTGGAGGGCCTGCGTTGTAATTGATGGTGGTGGTTGGCCTCCTACCAATGATGGTGAAATAAGCTCAGGAACCATCCTCACTAGCCTCCTGTAATTAGAGAACTTCCCTCGTCTGAAAGATCAGCTCAAAATGGTGTTGTAGGAAACCTCCCTAGCAACATCCCGCAACACTGCACAATAATCTACTACAGACACTGCGTTGATGGAGTAGGCTGATGCCATGGCCTGAATGCTAGAATATGGGAGATGAGTGCAATCTTTCATGAGATCCTCATGAAGGAGAGTAAATCCTAAATAGGACTCCCTTGTGCCCGAGGGCACTGTAGCTCTGCTGATTAGCAAGAGGCAACAATTTTTCTGAATAGAAAAATAATCAAATGATCCAAGATAATATCAATGGGCTACCTTGCTCCTATTTTAAACATAATGAAGTCTCCACCTTCCTTCCTCTAGAATTTTCCTCCCCCATGGAATATTCCTCCACTAAAACTACGTTGTCCCACTTAGTGCTTTCCAACTCATTCCAACGCAGTTTGACTTGGTCAACTAGGCCTTGTCCATTTGCATTTTAACCTCTTTCACACATGAGGGTGTGAAATCTCTCTCCATGATGATCCCTTTTCACCTTGTGAGGGATTTTATTCCTGTTTATTTCATGAATGGGTCACTTTACCCACTTTTATTCAACAGAATGAAAATATGCAACTACAATGTTCCATTTTAGCTTGAGGCTAAAATTGGGAACATTACATCCCTAAACAGGAAATTCCTCTCTCTCTAGATAAACAGTCAAGAGAGTTTGAGTTGCCTAAGAAATCTCAAAAACAAATTATCTTCAACTCCCTTTCCTTGTAGCCTTCCTCTTCATTTTATAACATTATGGTTTAGAAAACCCTAAACCACCTCCAATGAGTTAACCCTTTTCACATGAAGGGTCTCCATCTAAAACTGCGTTGATCAATAAGGAGGTTCAATGAATCTAGAAACTGTTGAGGTTTGGTCCTGTTGACCCAGTCAATCTTCTTAATTCCAATTCACACCTAAGTGTATTTTATTGAAATGGCCCAGATTTTTCCATGTTCACATTGGGCATTGATTTATTTTGATGATTTGTAGTTTTAGAGTTCCTCCTTTACACTTTTATTCATGAGTTAAGCAAACTGAAAATAAAATATTATATTTCCACTAGCTGCAAAAATTGGGAATATTACAAATTCTCCCTAGGGAAAATAAGCAAAACACCAGTTCTTCCCAAAATGTTTCCAGCCCTAAGATTGTTGACATAACTAACGAAGTTGCTAAAGCTGCAAAATATTCACAAAAATATGCTGCTACTAAAGCACTTAATTCCGATAAAACAAAAAACTTAGATCTTGAGATACACAATGCTGATCCTAAATCAAAAAATCCAAAGGCTACCTCTGAAAAAAACAAATTCTGATAAATCCAAGATTGAGAAAACATCTACTGCTTCACAAACCATTCCTCAAAAGAAAACAAAAAGAATTAAGACTCAAGACACTCAAACCGAAACTGAAAAGATAGCTGTAGAAAATCAAGATAAACCAACCCAAACTACAGTTACCAAAGAAGAATTGATTCAAATAAGTATATCAAAACCTTCATTCAACATACAGTCTGAAATTGCAAAACTGAAAATACCAATTCCTCTGACAGAATTGGTAAAACATGACTTGTATAAATCAACCATAACTGAAACATTAAACATAAATGATGGAGAAGATTCCATAAATCTGAATGATGATCGGCTAGAGTTAATTTTTGGCCCAGATGTGAATGGAAAGCATTTAGATGGAGCAGTTCCTCCATTTTACATTAGTTTAACTATTCATGATCAAATCCTACACAATGCAATGCTAGATTCAAGAGCTTCACATAATTTAATGCCCAAATCTATCATGGAAACCCTGAACTTAGATGTCACAAGGCCCTACAAATATTTATTTTCATTTGATTCAAGCAAAGTAAAATTCCTAGGTTTAATCAAATATTTATGTGTAACATTAGTTCAATACCCTGGTAAGAGCATATTAATGGACATTGTAGTAGCTGATATCCCACCCAAATATGTAATGTTATTATCTCGCTCATGGGGAGAAAAGTTACAAGGATCTCTACAATTGGACATGTCTTATGATACTATATCAGTTTTTGGTCAGCCAAAGAAGTTATATAGGGAAACCTTAATGAAACATATGGTAAGTAGTGTTGAAAGGTCAATAAACTAGCCAATTTGTACCACACCTACTGATCTAGATTCTTTCATCCTATGTAATCCTGAAACTGATATTGAAATCGAGACTGAACTAAAAGAAGACAAGAAAACACAAGACAATGATAATGTTTCTCATGAATCTTTATGGCATTTAGACTTTGATGTTTCAGTAAATAAGTTAGGAGCAGGAGCAAGAGTATGGATAAATAATATAGAGAAAAATCATGCAGAAGGCCATGATTTTATATTTAATTTCAAGTGCACCAACAATATGGATGAGTATGAAGCTCTCATATTAGGACTCCAAATAATCAGAAACTTAGGTGGTAAAAGAATATCAATAATGGGAGATTTTGAATTGATTTTTAAACAAATTAAAGGAGAATATTCAGTTTACAATCCTAGACTAGGCCGATACAGAGAGACTGTATTAGATTTGATTAATGATTTATTGGAATGTAATTTTTCTACAATACCAAGAAGACAAAACTTACAAGAAGATTCTTTGGCAACCTTTGCTAGTACTTGTAATTTACCGTTTCAGCCTAATCACATCTATACTGCAGAAGTAAAACACAGACCAGTAATTCCAAACAACCTCAAATATTGGCAGATTTTCTCACAAGACCAACAAATATACCAATTTCTGAATAATGAAGGTGAATTTCAGAACTTTAAGATAGACACTGATTGTACCATAGATCAAGATTTAGATAGTGAAATTGATGTAAATAATGTAGATGTAAATAAAGTAAAGTTTGATAAACCTACTAGATTTAGTCAATCAAATATAGATAAATTAGAAAGAGTAGAAATTGATGAGATCATCGATGAAGAGTCTGAAATATTAAACCTCAAAGACAATTTATTACCTAAATATTTAACTCCCTTATAAGATCTATTTGACTCGAATGAGGTTGCTATAAACTCCAAAATGGAGCCAGTTAGATCTGACATTGGGCAATGCAATATTGGTACAAAACTAAAACCCAAAATGATCAAACTTTCCAAAGCCTTACCTCAACCAGAAAAGGAAAAATATATTTCTCTTTTTAAGGAATTCCAAGATGTTTTTTCTTGGAGCTATGAGGACCTTAAATCCTATGACACCAACATAATTCAACACCAAATCCCTATAAAAGAAGATCAAAATCCCTTTAAACAAAAGTTAAGAAGGATCAACCCTGTGTTGACGAATTTGATAGAAAAGGAAGTGAAAAGAATGTATGATGCACATATCATTGCACCAACCAGGTATTCTGATTGGGTTTCTAACCTAGTTCCAACAAGAAAGAAAAGATGATAGATTAGATTATGTGACGACTTTAGGAATCTAAACAAAGTATCCTTAAAATATAATTACCTTTTACCAAAAATGGATCACATATTACAAATGGTAGTTGGTTCTTCTAGGATTTCACTGTTAGATGGTTTTTAAGGATACAACCAGATCTTAGTCCAACTAGAGGATCAACTGTAATGTTCCTAATTTAGCTTCATCTAATAGGAATATTAAATTTTTCTTTTGAAATCTAGATGCATGAATAATTGAGCAAGGAGGCTCCTAATTTGCTCAAGTATGAATAAAAATCCTTCCTAATGTGAAAGGGGATCATGAAATAACAAATTCAAGCATCCACATGTGTGAACAAGGTCTAAACTATGTGGACAAGGTCAAGTTTGACCAAGTCAACATGATTTATTCTCAAAGAAGTGGATTCTAAATAAAGCCAGCTCAATGTGAATAAAGGTCAATCCAGCTAGAAAAAATGAAGGCACCTTGAGTGTGAAAAGGGATAGGGCATGAAGAATCTGTCAAGGTTGACCAAGTCAACAAAGCTATCTAGATACATTGCACCATCTTGATGGACAACACAGTTTTTGTGGAGGAGCCTTTGCATGGAAGCAACCTCATAGTGGGTGGGACCCTTGGTGAGGAAGCTCATAAATTATATAATGAAGGAGATGTAAAGCATATGGAAATATCGAAGATTATATTTTTATGTTGTCTGCTTATAATTCCTGCATACTTGGCTGTTTAGCTAAGTTGTTGCATTGTTTAGTGCAAGGGTTTGCCCGGGTGGGGATTCCCTACTCTTTCTTGGAGATCTTGTTTAAGAAATCTAAGAGGATGTTTCTGATCTGAATTTTACACTACCTGGTGTTGGGCCAAGCACTTACCTTCAGCAAAAATTCAATCCCTTCTAAAAACTACGTTATTTCTTAAGGTGTGTTGTGGGAGGGGTCAAAACCCTATTTTGAGGAGCTAGTTTCCCCAGAGGAGGATCAGCCTTTATTTGGGAAAGCTAGGGGAAGTATCTACAACCATTTATTTTATTTTTCAGCCATTTTTATTCAGAGCTTTAGCTACACAGCGTGATTCAACCACATATCTGTAGCAACTCTTTCATGTATATGATTTCTGTCAAGAAACCTTTGCCGAGTCTTCTTGGATTTGTATAAAAGATATTAGATCTATATTTTTATGCCTAATTGAGTAATATAATAATAATATCAGATATATTTCTCTATTTTCTTATTTTAACCTCTATTTGACTGCGCTATCTCTTATGCAGGCAGTTCCGGCATTCTGGAGTTTTGGGGTTTTGTCAATTTTAAGCTGTTATGAGCTTGGGAGGCATGTTTAACTAGGCTAGAGGCATTTGTTTCTAAAAATATTTTGCATGCATGTCCTATATTGTCTATTATAAGGGAAACAACCATTATTTTTCACTATTATAACTCAATATTCAGAAAATAACGTTTTTGGGGCCAAATATGTTGTTTTTCCCCACTTGGTGACATTGTAAAAAGGAATAGTTTGTTGCTGTGATTGTTCTATGGAAGCCATGTGTTTAAATACATTACATGAGATAATAAATTGCTACTCTCCAACTTTGGAATACCTTAAGGTATTCTTATTGTTGTAGAAAATTCCAGGTTTGGAATATTACAGTGGTATCAAAGCAACAATCTTAGCTCAGCCTGTGAGCTTCAAGCATCATGGAGTCTTCTCATGGGGAGGAGGAAATATTCAAAAGAAATCAGAGAAAACCCTTGTTTTCTAGAGAAAGGAGGTTCTCAAAACCTTTTTTTCCAAATCTGCAGGGTGGAAGCAAGGGCATCAAAGAAATGAGGAGGGAGAAATCTAAAAACCCCTCAGCAATATCTATACAAGAGGAAGATTCTAAATCCTCATCTTATGGATATTAGCACTCAGCCATATCATCAGATCTACCATGTTCTATCAGAAATTTCTTCATGAAGAGGAAGAAATGATATGTGCCAAAGAGAGATACTCTTGGTGATTATTTGCAGGAATATGAAGATCAATCTGAGGAGTTCAAAGATCACTTGAATTTCCAAGGGTTTTTCCAAATGAAGGAAAAGAGCAGAAGGAGAAAGAAGTAGGGTGAGGGTAGATTCTTTCTATCCACTTTTGATGGATCACCTCTATGTCCAGCTAGGGCTTGGGTGAAGGAGCTAGACACCTTTGTGCAACAACATTAAGTTTCAGAATTTGAAGCCATCAAAGTAGCAGTGCTACATTTTGATGGTAAGGCTTATGCTTGGTGGTTATTTGAATCATTTTCCTTAAAGAATGAAAATACATATACTTATGCAAAGTTCATTAAAATATTAGTAGAGAGGTTTGATGAGATTTCATGTGAAACATCCTCTACTGAAACTATCATACCATATCAAAAAAAACTTTTGCATGAGTTGGGAGGGTCTATAAATCCAACTCAATTTCTGAAAACCAATGAAGAGGAGGTGATATTGTTTGATACTTTTTCAAGGGAAAGATCTCCTTTGGATGAAGGACTTTCTTCTCAAAAGAAAGACATGAAGATTCCTTCTTCAAAAGAGGACCAAGATCTAAGGTCTCTTGTTTAAGGTAAAGCAACTTCAACAAGTGAATAAGAGAAAGGAGAGGTAGGAGAAGATAACGCAGTCATAACAAGGGCACCTCAAGCACCTCATGTAGAAGAGGATGGGGCACTTGCTCCAAAGAAAGAAACTCTTTCACTCTTGCAAGGAGTTCCAAAAGGTCTCACACATAGAGCTCTTGGCATAACACATGAGCAGCATGTACCTTCATTTCCAAATGATGAGATCTTGAAGATAGGAGGAGGAAAAGAGGAGGAATGGTGTCACAAGATGAAGAGCATGTACCCTTCTCTATTTCAAATTTTGAAAGAACAAAGAAGGCAAGAGGACCTATGCAACAAAGGTAGGGGAAAATCTGTCCACCTACATTCACACCCTACTCTATGCCTTGATGCCTCTTTGCAAGGAGGCATTTCAGTAGGAAGACCTCCTGATTGGAGGGAAACTAAAGTGTTCTCTCAACTATATGTAGCAGCAACCTATTTGTTAAAAGAGGGAACCTTGGAAGGAGCCACTACAGCGATAAAAATCATTGATGGAAGGCTAGGAAAATTTCTGAAATTGACCTTGCTTTCTTCCACTCATCTATTTGCGTTGGAGGGAATAGATTCAGAAATTTGTGTTGATATGAGAATAGTATCAAAAGGCTACTCCATAGCTTTGGGGCAGCAAAGGATACTCCAATATATATTGAATATTTTTGAACATAACAAAAAAATAATTTCATTTTTGTATGCAGGAGCAAAATTGTGGAAGTTTTTTAGAAAGAGAACCTTTGAAGGAGAGGGTGACTTTCCTAAACGTAAATCTTGTATTGAGCAAGATCAGCTGCAAGAAAGGCAGCAAAAGAAATTTTGAAATAATCCAACATGTGACTTTGACATCAAGCATGTTAAGGAGAAGATCCATCATATGACAAATACATCATTTCCTATTTCTACAGTGCTGTCAATATATGGAAGCCTAGACCCTTATTGGGAGTCCCAAATCTTGATGGAATATCCTAAGGACCTATTCACATGTAAGGTTATTGATGGGCAAGCAAAGGATTGGAAGTATAAAGTAGTTGGTGGGATGATTTATGTTCATGATCAGCGGTTGTCATTGATGTCAACCCAAGCAGCACCATTGGCTAACCCAATATTGCATGGGAATTTTGGCCTAAAAAATTAATATATTCTGGCTCAATAATGGTTTTGATGGTTTCTACTTGTCGAGATGTTTCCGTTGATATATGGCACGCCATGTAATTCTTCACGGTTTGAGATATATTCATGTTTGAAGTTTGTACCCCTAGTTAGTGGGCTAAAACCCCATGGGGTTGGGGCATGGGTCATTGAAAAGTCATAATTAATATTTATTAAGCTCCTAAAATCCCTCACACGTTCACTTGTTGAAGCCCCTCTCAACTTACGCATTCATATAAATTGTGATCTTCATTTCTTCCTTATGCAAGGGATTCGGCCATCTGAAACAGGTCATCGTGGAATTTTTTCTCTAACGCTTTTTCTACAAAGGTTCAGAAGATGAAATTTTTATGAGGTGAATCTGAAATCCTGAGGAAGCTGCAGTAAAAATTTTAGATCAAGGTGCACAATATTTTTGGAGATATGATCTGTGGAAGTCAGGGCTTTTGCAGGTTCCTGGAATTCATCTCAAAGAAGTGACCTTGGTAAAATCGTCATAACTATCTCTTTCAGTATCGGATTGGAATTCCGTAAAAAGTGGCGGATATTGAATAGTTGGCACTTTTCACTCTATCAATTTCAGAGCCAAATGAGGAAACATGGATACGTGGAATTCCGTACAAGTGCACTCTGCTGAAACAGTCCATAATTAGGGCATTGTGAGAGATTGGGTATAACTCTCTCTTGAAGAATAAAAATTGGGTCAGACCTGTGGCATTGGAAATACAACTCAGAGGACTACTACAGGACTGAAAATTAGATATTGAGGATCTGAAATAATAAAGATACACCAGATTCAATATCGAGCTCCTAGAAGGCAAGAAAAAGCTAGATCATGTGTTGTCAAGGGTTGCAAAGGACCAGAATTTCTACGACAGAAAAGCAAAGCAAGGTGCAGCAGAGGGTAGCATGACAAGAGCAGCAACCAAGGTGCATAACATCAGCAAGAAGTTCATCATTTGAAGTCTTCAAGTGGGCATCACTGCATATAATCATTGTAAAGGTATCATTGTACTTAGTCATTGTAAATACATTATTGTACAAATTGTACTAGTATCTATCTGCCAAGGGTTGAAGAGGCAGTGTTGGGAGGTCTAGGATCATCATTAGGTGGTTGTGTCAAAGTTGGGGTTATGGTCTAGTATATCTTCTTCTTCTGCATCATTCTATATCATTATAAAGTGGACCATTTTCCCTGGTACGGGAGTCCATTCTTCTTTTATTCTTCTATAGGGTGGTAGGGTGGTGCTAGGGTGAGTTGTAGCTCATTGGGTGTTGGGGCATCCATTCAATTGACTACTGAAGAATCTCGGGCATTGGAGCGTCCATCCAGTGGGAGCTGGAGAAGAATGCTTTTCTAGATTCTAGGAAGTTGGAGCTTTATTTTCAATTGGAGTTGAATATTAAATAATTATTAGAAAAGCATTAGGTGGTTTTTGTCCCGGAGTGGGTTTCCACCTTAAAAGTGTGTGAATTTGTGTTCCTCTTGTTTGCTACTATCATTGTACAAACACTGATAATAATTGAAGATTAACTAATGCTCTAATTGAAAGGAATACTGATTCACCCCCCCTCTTAGTATTTCCAACAATTGGTTTCAGAGCTTGGTTCCTTCAATAGCAGTTTAACAGCTAGAAGGAGGTCATGGAGCATACCAAGAATGGTGTACCTCTATTCAATGAAAATAATTATGCACTATAGAAAGGAAGAATGGAGGTCTATCTCTTGGCTCAATGTTACGAAGTATGGGACACTGTTCAAAATGGATTTACATCAACCGCGGATGAACAAGGTAAGAAGAATTTGGTAAATGATGCAAAAGCAAAGAATATTATTATCAGTGGACTTATTGAATCTGCTTATCATAAGGTGTTGGGTTGTAAAACCCCCAAAAATGTATGGGACAAGCTTGAGAATATATATGCAGGTGACTCAAATGTCAAAGAAGCAAAGCTTCAAATCTATAGAGAAAAATTTGAGCAACTCAGAATGAAAGAAGATTGCAACATTGCTGCATACTTCCAATATGTTGATGAAATAACCAATAATATGGAAGGATTGGGAGAGCCAGTTAATGAGAAGACTATTATACGGAAGATTCTTAGAACGTTACCGAGGAGATTCAACCCAAAGGTATCGGTCTTAGAATACAGTGCAAATCTGGACAAACTCAGCAAGGAAGAATTACATGGAGTTCTCATAGCATATGAAATGAGACTTTACGAAGAAAAGGGTACTTCAAATCTAGAAATTGTGTTCATTGCATCTAAGCAAACCAATAAGGACAAACAACATTCAATTGAAATGACATGCACCTGCAAGTGTGAAGAAAAGGGAGATGATGGAGAAGGTATTTTAGATGAAGAATATGCTTGCTTTGCGAGAAAAATAAAACCCGGTAAGGTAAAATTCAAAGGTAAACTTCCATTGATATGTTTCGGTTGTGGTGAGGTTGGGCATTTCATATCAAAATGTCCGAACAAAAGTGATGGCAACTCAAAAGGAAAGAAAGGCTTTAAGAAATTCAACAAGCAAGGCAAAAAGAAAGGATCCAAAAGGAACTTTCTCTCTAAAGAAGATAGCTCATCATCTGATGAAGAAAGTGACATCAAAGAAGAAGCCAATGACAAAGCATTGTTTATGGCCAAGCACAATAAACAAGAAGTATCAAACAATGAAGAAGAAGGGTTGACCATAGAAGAATTTTATGAGGAGGCAATCAAGCTTATAAAAGAGTTCAATGCTGAGAAGATCCATTCCAACACTCTTGAAGAACAAGTTCAAGGTCTAAAAATTGAGGTTGAAGAACACAAATGTATTGAAGAGTCACTTCAAAAGAAGTTGGAAGAAAGAAACCAAGAAAGGGAAGCATTAGAAGCCGAAGTAGTCTCACTGCATAAGGAAGTGGAGAAGGGAAAAACTATCCAAAACTATGCTAACAACTCAAGGGCATTGGAAGAACTCATCAACAATCAACGATCTTACAACGACAGAACTGTCCTCGGTTACAAAGAAGAAGAAGTAGGACCTTCTACAAAAAAATACAATGAACCTATGAGATCTGACATACATGTAGACTTCATTGGACAAGATTCGCAAGCACATCCTTGGAAGACGATTCCTCGACGAATATTTTCATCTAGGTACCAACATATTTTTCATGGCTATTGTTATTCATGTGGAAAATTTGGTCATAAAGCTGTAGAATGTCGCATGTACCCTATGAACCAATACAATTCCAAGAGATTATTCAAATATGAACCTCCCAGGGCTCAACGAAACATCAATAGATTTGAAAATTTAAGAAATAATATGGAATGTTACAAATGATAGAACTTTGGACACATAGCCAGAGACTGCAGACTTGAAAATCCTCTAGAAGAATCTTCGAAGCCACAGAATGAACAGACATGGAAGAAGAAGAAGACTGATAATTGTGCTCTCACTCTCAAGGCTCAAAAAAAGAAAGATTTGTGGTATGTTGACAGCGGTTGCTCAACGCATATGACTGGAGATAGAAGGAAATTTGTATCTCTAAAAGAGAAAAAGGATGGAACCATATCCTTTAGAAATGATGGATCTTCAAATGTTATAGGATCAGGTACCGTCACTCTCGAAAGCAAAGATGTTATAGCCAAGAATGTTCTATTGGTCAAAAACATGAATCAAAATTTTCTCAGTGTTGGAAAAATGTGTGATCAAGGACACACAATGCTATTCAACTCCACAAAATGTGAAATCAGGAAAGGCAGGTATGGTAAAATTGTGGCTAGAGCAAGTCGAGCTCCAAATGACATATATGTTCTGGATGAAGCAACTAAAGCATGTCTACTAGCTAAAGAAGATGAAAGCTGGTTATGGCACAAATGAATGGGTCACATAAACTCTGACAATCTTGTTAGGATAAGAAAAAAGGAAGCAGTATGAGAAATGCCAAAAATCTCAAAACCTTCCAACACACTATGTGAGGCATGTCGGCATGGCAAGCAGAAAAAAGTATAATTTAAAACAAAATAACACTTTGCATCACATCCATTGGAATTGATACATACTAATCTATGTGATCCTGTGAGAACAAAAGGCTTAGACGGAGAATTATATTTGATGCTAATGATAGATGACTATACTAGGATGATAGCCATCAGTTTTCTAAAGAAAAAATCTGAAGCATTTGAGTGCTTTAAGGTCTACAAGGAGTTGGTTGAAAATGAAACTGATTTGAAAATAAAGTGTTTAAGATCAGATAATGGTGGAGAATTCACCTCCAAATTATTTCAGCAATACTGTGAAAAAAATGGAATAAAAAGGAATTTTTTAACAGCACGAACACCTCTGCAAAATGGAGTTGCTGAAAGAAAGAACAGAACCGTACAAGAAATGGGTAGAAAAATGTTGAAGGACTCAAAATTGGATGAAAAATTCTAGGTTCAAGCAATTGATATGGCAGTCTTCATTATCAACTGAAGTCTTCTCAGAAATAATTGCAACAAGACTCCATATGAATTATGGAAAGGAAAACTAGCTAATGTAAAATATTTCAAAATCTTTGGAAGCAAATGTTATATCAAAAGAGAAGATCAAAATTTGGGTAAGTTTGAATCATGTGTTGATGAAGGTATCTTTGTTGGTTACTCATGCAAAATAAAGGCCTATAAATGCTATAATCTAAGACGAAAATAGATAGTGGAGAGCATAAATGTTACATTTGACGAAGATGGTGTTCTAGCGAGTAATGATGAGGATCTAGAATATTTGAAACTTGAGACAGAGGCTGAAAAAGACACAGATAAAATTGTAGAACAAGAAGCAACTATAAACGAGGAAGAAGTAAACAATGATCATCAAGATATACCAGAACAACAACAAGAAGCTCCTCCAAGGAGAACAAAAGAGTGGATTCAAAAGAACCATCCATCAAATAAAATCATTGGTGACATAAATGAAGGTTGACAGCTTCGTCCATCACAACAAGCTCACGTTGATTTTCTAGCAACCTTTGAGCCTAGTATTTTTGAGGAAGCCAGCCAAAATGAACATTGGGTAGCAGCTATGAATGAAGAATTGGATCAAATTGAGAAGAATAACACCTGGGAATTAGTTCCACGACCAAAAGATAAAAATTTCATTGGGACTAAATGGGTGTTCAGGAACAAATTGAATGAAGATGGGAAGGTTACCAGAAACATTTGCACCAGTTGCCAGAATGGAAGCCATCCGAATGTTTCTCGCCTATGCATGTTCAAGAAAAATCAAAGTCTACCAAATGGATGTCAAGTCAGCATTTCTGAATGGAGAATTAGAAGAAGAAGTTTACATCGAACAACCTGAAGGTTTTCTACTATCACAAAAAGAAGACTATGTCTGTAGGTTAAATAAGGCTCTATATGGTCTCAAGCAGGCTCCCAGAGCATGGTATACTCGTCTTGATGGATATCTACGTCAACAAGGTTTCAAGAAAGGTACTGTTGATAGCAATCTTTATGTACAAATAGGTAAAGATAATTTAACAATCATTGAGGTATATGTGGATGATATAATATTTGGTAGCAATGATGATCGACTAAGTAAGAACTTTTCTACAAAGATGCAAAGTGAGTTTGAGATGTCTTTACTTGGTGAGCTAACATACTTCTTAGGGCTTCAAATATATCAACAAGAGAAAGGAATATGTATATGTCAAGTCAAGTAAATCAAGGAAATGCTCAAGAAATTCAAAATGGAAGATTGCAAATCCGTCCTTACTCCAATGGTAACAGGTTGCAAATTGAGCATAGATGACTCATCTAAGGATGTGGATCAGAAGTTGTATAGACCTATGATTGGTAGTATTCTATATGTAATAACATCTCGACCAGATGTTATGCAAGCATTTGGACAAGTAGAAAGATTCCAAGCAGCACCAAAAGAATCACATATTATTGCCGTCAAAAGAATTCTTCGATGTCTAAAGGGCACAGAAGAATATGGCTTGTGGTATCCCAAGGGTAACAATCTCATTATTCAAGCCTTTACAGATGCAGATTGGGCAGGAAGCATTGATGATCATAAGACTACTAGTGGAGCAACATTCTATCTAGGTGGTTGTCTCATATCATGGTTGAGAAAAAAGCAAACTTCAATCTCGTTATCTACAGTGGAAGTAGAATAGATTGCGGTAGAATCATGTTGTACTCAAGTCCTTTGGATGAAACAAACTTTGCAAGATATTCAAGTACAATCCAGTGAACCTATTCCCATATTCTGTGACAACACTAGTGCCATCAGCATCTCCAAGAATCCTGTCATGCATTCAAAAACAAAACACATTCCGATCAAATATCATTTTGTTAGAGAAAAAGTTGCTGAAAAGAATATCAAACTTGAGTATGTTTGTACAAAAGAAAAAATTGCTGATATCTTCACTAAACCTTTACCTCGTGAAGCATTTGGATATCTTCGTCAAAAGCTTTGGATTCTCCCAAGTTCTCACCTGAAGCTAGATTCTGGAGTCACACTTAAAAGCAGTTCATGTGTCAGGGGAGTGAAGTGGCACATACGGGATGGTTGTGTTATTGTGAGGAAGATGTCATCGCTAGTCTGGGGAATACTTGTGTTGCGATCAATGCCAAAGGGGGAGATTGTTGATCAGCGGTTGTCATTGATGTCAACCCAAGCAGCACCAGGGGCTAACCCAATATTGCATGGGAATTTTGACCTACCAAATTAATATATTCTGGGTCAATAATGCTTTTTGTGGTTTCTACTTGTCAAGATGTTTCCGTTGATATATGGAACGCCATGTAATTCTTCATGGTTTGAGAGATACTCATGTTTGAAGTTTGTACCCCTAGTTAGTGGGCTAAAACCCCATGGGGTTGGGGCATGGGTCATTGAAAAGTCATAATTATCTTTTTAAGCTCTAAATCCCTCCCACGTTCACTTATTTGAAGCCTCTCAGCAACATGCTATAGTTGATCTTCAGCATTTCTCGCTTATGCGAGGATTTGTATACAAACAGTCATCGTGGAATTTTCGCTCTAAATTTTCTCTACAAAGGTTGAGTGCACATTGCACCTTGAAGCGAAAAATTTCTCATGAGGAAGCTGTAGTAAAAATTTCAGATCATGGTGCACAATATTTTTGGAGATATGATCTGTGGAAGTCAGGGTTTTTGCAGGTTCCTGAAATTCATCTCAAAGAAGTGACATTGGTAAAATCATCATAACTCTCTCTCTGAGTATCAGATTGGAATTCCATAAAAAGTGGTGGATAGTGAACAGTCTGTACTTTTCACTCTATAAATTTCAGAGCCAATTGAAGAAGCAGTGATACGTGGCACGCCGTACAAGTGTGCTCTTCCGAAAAAATCCATAATTAGGGCATTGTGAGAGATTGGGTATAACTCTCTCTTGAAGAAAAAAAATCGGGTCAGACCTATGGCATTGGAAAGACGACTCAGAGGACTACTATAGGACCGAAAATAAGATATTGAGGATATGAAATAACAGAGATACACCAGATTCAATATTGAGCTCCTAGAAGGCAAGAAAAAGCTAGATCATGTGTTGTCAAGGGTTGCAAAGGACCAGACTTCCTACGACAGAAAATCAAAGCAAGGTGAAGCAGAGGGTAGCATGACAAGAGCAGCAACCAAGGTGCATAACAGCAGCAAGAAGTTCATCATATGCAGTCTTCAAGTGGGCAGCACTACATATAATCATTGTAAAGGTATCATTGTACTTAGTCATTGTAAATACATTATTGTACAAATTGTACTAGTATCTATCTACCAAGGGTTGAAGAGGTAGTGTTACGGTCTCAAGGATCATCATTAGGTGGTTGTGTCAAAGTTGGGGTTATGGTCTAGTATATCTTCTTCTTCTACATCATTCTATATCATTGTAAAGTGGACCATTTTCCCTAGTACGGGAGTCCATTCTTCTTTTATTCTTCTATAGGGTGGTGGGGTGGTGCTAGGGTGACTTGTAGCTCATTGGGTGTTGGGCCATCTGTTGAGTTGATTACTGAAGAATCTCAGGCGTTGGAGCGTCCATCCAGTGGGAGGTGGAGAAGAATTCTTTTCTAGATTATAGGAAGTTGGAGCTTTATTTTCAATTGGAGTTGAATATTAAATAATTATTAGAAAAGCATTAGGTGGTTTTTGTCCCGGAGTGGGTTTCCACCTTAAAAAGTGTGTGCATTTGTGTTCCTCTTGTTTGCTGCTATCATTCTAAAAACACTGATAATAATTGAATATTAACTAATGCTCTAATTGAAAGGAATACTTATTCACCCCCACCCTCAGTATTTCCAACAAACTAAAGATTCCAAACTCAAGAATAAACTACTTAACACAACTTATGAGGTCTTGCTTTCAAACCCCACTGCTTTCATTAGAAAATATCATACTATCTTAGATGGATTCATGTGGGAAAATTTCAAAGAGGAGATGCACTCCCATATGAGTAAGTGCATGGATCATTTGTTGGTTGAGGAGGAATATGGCTCTTGGGAAGAGTTATCATTATCACCTCCTTATTCATTGAGTGTGAGAGGGAGCTCATCCATGAGCTACCTTGCTGAATTTAAACAAGTGTATGATAAACATTGTATTACTGAACCTCATGACGTATCTATTATATATTTGCATTTTCTTAACACTCATGTGTAGGTCTTGGCTCCAAGAGGGGGCACTTTTTCTGAGAGGCTTCATGAGCCACTTTGGGCCATGAACAATGGTGATGTTGGTCATTCTTTGGGAGATCTTGGAGAGATGATGTACTCCTCATGGTGTGATTCATCAACACCAACCATCATACACCTTCTCCAAGCATGCAAGAAGGGTGGGGTAGCAAAAAAGTGTTGGGGAGAATGCTTGTCATATCATATTCTATGGCAGTTAGGAGGAAAACTGCGTTGGTTGCATATGAGGGACCATTGTTCTTCTCCCTTATTGTATGTGGTAGCTAGCATGATCTTACTTATGATCCCACATACTGAAGATGTTCTTATCCTTGTTGGGGGAATGGTTGGAGGAGAGGCACACTTGTTGGATGTGTCTTTGGGGGAAGAGAGTCCCTAATTTTTCTGCACTACATGTTCCAAGGGGAGCATGAAAAACTATATGGCCACCATTGCATACCACTTGTTTCTTTATGATGTGGACCATATTTTTGGTTGGAGCACTTGGGGCTTGCCTATCGTGAGCAATTGGGAGGACTTTTCTATGAATTACCAAGCTGGAAGGTGATTCATTTTATTTGGATGATATAATGGAGGAGGGAGGCCTCCATTAATGATGAAATTCCCCATGATTTTCAGCAATTCCATCTTGAGAAGGCCATGGATCAGAAAGAAGGTTTCCATAAAAACCTTCCATTCTTTCATGATGAAAGCCATTGGGTTTATTCACCAAAGGTCAACTTTCACACTTGGGAGGAGCCATTGGGAAATGGATTTTTTGCAGAAATTCTGAAGCAATGGAGAAGACTATGGGATGAGAGGGCCACAAGAGGAAGAGGGGAGATTTTGCAGCACCCTTGCAGTTGCTTGAGGAAAAGAAACATTTGGGAGGGGGAGATTGTAATATTCCTAATTTAGCTTCAGCTAATAGGAATATTAAATTTTTCTTTTGAAATCTAGATGCATGAATAATTGAGCAAGGAAGCTCCTAAATTGCTCAAGTATGAATAAAGATCCTTCCTAATGTGAAAGGGGATCATGAAATAACCAATTCAAGCATCCACATGTGTGAACAAGGTCTAAAATATGTGGACAAGGTCAAGTTTGACCAAGTCAACATGATTTATTCTCAAAGAAGTGGATTCTAAATAAAGCTAGCTCAATGTGAATAGAGATCAATCCAGCTAGATAAAATGAAGGCACCTTGAGTGTGAAAAGGAACAAGGCATGAAGAATCAGTCAAGTTTATCCAAGTCAACAAAGTTGTCTAGATACATTGCACCATCTTGATGGACAACACAGTTTTTGTGGAGGAGTCTTTGCATGGAAGAAACCTCATAGTGGGTGGGACCCTTGGCGAGGAAGCTCATCAATTATATAATGAAGGAGATGGCAAGCATATGTACATATCGGAGATTATATTTTTATGTGGTCTGCTTAGAATTCCTGCAAAATTGGTTGTTTAGCTAAGTTGCTGCACTGTTAGTGCAAGGGTTTACCCGGGTGGGGATTCCCTACTCTTTCTTGGAGATCTTGTTTAATAAATATAAGAGGAGGTTTTTGATCTGAATTTTCTACTACCTATTGTTGGTCTAAGCACTTACCTTCAGCAAAAACATAGTCCCTTTAGAAAACTACGTTATTTCTTAAGGTGTGTAGTGGGAGGGTTAAAACCCCATTTTGTGGAGCTAGTTTCCCAAGAGGAGGATCAAACTTTCTTTGGGAAAGATAGGGGAAGCATCTAAAACCATTTATTTTATTTTTTAGCCATTTTTGTTCAGAGCTTCAGCTACACAATGTGATTCAGCCATAGATCTACATCAGCTCTTTCATGTATATGATTTCTGTCAAGAAACCTTTGCTGGGTCTTCTTGGATCTGTATAAAAGAGATTATATCTCTGTTTTTATGCCTCATTGAGTAATATAATAAGAATATCAGATATATTTCTCTATTTTCTGATTTTAACCTCTATTTGACTGCGTTGTCTCTTATGCATCAGTTCTGGCATTTTGTAGTCTTGGGGTTTTGTCAATTTTAAGTTTTTTTGAGCATGGGACGCCTGTTTAACTAGGCTAGATGCATTTGTTTCTAACAATATTTTGCATGCATGTCCTATATTGTCTATTATAAGGGACACAACCGTTATTTTTCACTGTTATAACTCAATATTCAGAGAATAACTTTTTTGGGGCCAAATATGTTGTTTTTCCCCACTTGGTGACATTGTAAAAAGGCATAGTTTGTTGTTGTGATTGTTCTATGGAAGCCATGTGTTTAAATACATTATATGAGATAATCACTTGCTGCTCTCCAACTTTGGAATACCTTAAGGTATTATTATTGTTGTAGAAAATTTCAGATTTGGAATATTACATCAACCCAAAACAAATTTTACTACTCCTTGGGGCACTTTTATGTATGTAAAAATGCCTTTTGGTATAATGAATGCAGGGGAAACCTTTCAAAGAGCTATGGATATATCCTTTTCAAAGGAAATTCATGATTTCTTAGTAATTTACTTAGATGACATAACTATATTTTCTAAAACTGATTATGAACACTTGGATCATCTAAGACAAGTTTTTATAAAATGCAGAAAATTTGGCATCTCATTAAATCCTAAGAAAACCTTATTTGGATTAGAGGAAGGCAAGTTACTAGGACACATAATATCAAAATAAGGAATTATAATAAATCCTTCTAGGATAGAAGCAATCCTTAACATCAGTCCACCAAGAAACATAAAAGAGTTACAAGCCTTTCTAGGTAAGATTAAATTTTTAAGAAGATTTATATCCAACTTAGCTGAGATAATTAGAGAATTAAATAATATGCTCAAAAAATATTCAGCTCTTAAATGGAATGTTGAGGCCAAAAAGTCATTTGAATCCATCAAACAGACCTTAACCAAAACTCCAGTCCTTATAAGTCCCGATTTCAAAAAATATTTCATCATTTTCTCATTTGCTTCAGAGCACACCATTGTTGTAGTTTTACTGCAAAAAAATGACCAGGGTTATGAACATCCCATAGCTTTCTTTAGCAGAACACTTAGAGATGCATCTTTGAAGTACAATATCATGGAGAAACAAGCCTTAGCTTTAGTAAAGGCCATTAAAGACTTCAGAGTTTACATTCTCTATTCTCACATCATTGCCTATGTCCCAAATGTTGTAGTAAAAGACATTCTTACTCAAGATGGTCTTGATGGAAGAAGAGGTAAGTGGATTGCCACTATCTTAGAATATGGCATAGAGATAAAACCCACCAATTTGATAAAAGGTCAAGGTTTAGCCAGACTCATGGCTAAATCAAATTGTAATTCCCTAGACATAAATTTTATTACCCAAGTAGATGATCAGGAAGAGATGGCGACTCCAAAGATCAGTGCAACCTTTTTAGACTCACCATGGTATACATATATCATATTTGTATTACTAAACTTACAATCTCCTACTAGATTTTCAAGAACTAAAGCTAGATTTCTAAAGCTTAAGGCAGTAAGATTTTGTATTTTAGACAATGTACTTTTTTGGAGAGATCATAGTGGGATTTTATTAAATTTTTTAGTAAAGAAGAAGTTGACAAAATACTAGAATAATTTCATGCAGGTGATTGTGGAGGAGATCTTTACTGGAATACTATTGCAGACAAGATCCTGAGAGCTGGTTTTTACTGGCCTACTTTGTTTGCAGATGTAAAAAGATATGTTACCTCCTATCACAAGTGCCAAATATTTGAGGGTAAGAAAAAGTTGTTACCCCTGCCCTTAAAACCCATCTCTACTGAAATGCCATTTCAAAAATGGGGTCTTGACTTCATTGTAGAAATTCAGCCCCCATCATCAGCCCAACATAAGTGGATTCTGACAACCATTGGCTATTTTACCAAGTGGATTGAAGCCATACCCTCAAGGCAAGCCAGAAATACTATCATTATCTCCTTCCTAGAAAGTAACATTCTTTCAAGATTTGGATGTCCCCAAAAGATAATTACTAACAATGTAGTAGCATTCAAATCTAAAAAGATGATTAACTTTTTCCATAAATAACATATTACCCTAGGCCACTCTACCGCATATTACCCTCAAGGTAATGGTCTAGCTGAATCTTCACATAATAGCCTTGTAAACATCATAAAAAAGTTACTAAGAAGATAATAAAAAGACTTGGAATAAGAAGTTAGTCAATGCCTTATGGGCAGATAGACTTACTACCAAAAAATCCATTGGTACCTCCCCTTACCAGCTTGTCTATGGAATGGATGCTATGTTTCCATCTTCCTTAGGAGTACCAGTGATGAAGATTATCCAAGGGTTACAAGTTGAAACAAATGACATTCAAAGAAGGATCAATCAAACTATTCACTTGCAACAAACAAGGGAAGAAGTTTATATCAAGTCTCAAGTTATCCAGGATAAAATTAAGAATTTTTTTGATAAAAAGAGTAAAGAAGATGATTTCTGCATTGGAGATAAAGTTTTAAAATGGGATTCAAGAAGGGAAGACAAAGGTAAACATGGAAAATTTTATTTTCTATGGAAAGGACCTTATGTCATTTATGGTTACAGAGGTAACAATGCTTTCTTTCTAAGAGAAATAGATGGGTTAGAGATGTCAGAAGGAGCAGTAAATGGTAGAATGTTGAAGCACTACTACTCCCCTGAGATAAAAAATAGTTAGTTTCATTTACTTTGATCATTGTACATATACATTGAAGATTTTATATTGGATTGGATGTTTCCCTAACAAAGTTGAAGCCCGGAGAGAAGGCCCTAAGCTTTGAAAGGTAAATATCATAAGTATGAATAATTGCAGATATCAGAAGATACTTACAGGGTCATCATAGTAAAATTTTAGAGGCTACTAGTCTTTAAGTTCTTGACATTTCACTAGGAAATTCCATCGCCAAGTGGAGCCACTGTTAGGGTCCTCTAATAATAGGATTCATAATTTTTGAATTGATTATGATAGTCTTGTAAATATGTACTTACTTTTATTTCTGCAAGTTGTTTTCCCATATTTGAAAATAATAAAAAAAATGAAAAGAGGGTAAAAGTCCTAAAATAAAGATCAAAGGACTTAGAAAAAATAGACCCCAAAAGAAAAAAGAGAAGAATAAGACATGAAAGTGAGAAAGTAAAAATGCCACTACTATTTACTTTTACTGCAAGAATAATGATTATGTGCATATTGTCAATAAATTCCATAACCCATGATCAGTTAAACAATTTAATCTTAAATTTTCATGCTTTAAATTTCATGTTTTAGATAGAGAATAAAGAGATGTCAAACAATTTAAACTTGAAAAATCAGTAGATAAGATAGAGAATAAATGAGGAGCTCAACAGTTTAATCTAAGTCCTTGGATGAAATAAGGTTAGACTTAGATAGATTTATGCTTTGAAAGAAAAGTTGATTTAGGGTTGCAAGCCGAAATGCACCCATAAAAATGAAGTAAAAAAAGTTAGAAATAAAGATGGGTAGGTAGAAAGCAGTTGTGCAACCATGTAATAAAGCATCATCGGGAAAAAATCACTAATTTCCCCTCCCCTAGAATTATTTAGTATTCTAAATTATCAGACAAAGAATCTCAGAGCATTTCTCTGACTTCTGTTGGGACCGAACCCAAGGCTTGATGACTGATTGGTTAAAAATATTGAATTCCTACATAAAACTCATATTCATTAGCATTCACCCTTCATCCATTAATCATAATCCATTTTTTCCTAAGTAAAAACCCATTTTTACTTAGTAAAATTAAAACCCTAAGTAACTAATTTCATTTTCCTTTCAAAACACTCAAAACCCATGAAATGCATTTTATCCTAAGTCTAAATGTGAAAAAAATACAACAAAGACAAGCTATGCTTATTTTCACTTTACTTAGAGTTAAAATATGTATTTTTCATTCATTATATACATCATCCCTTACACTTCACCTTAATTTCATATTAACTTCTAACTATATATATTAATTCCCTAAGTTACACATTCCCATATAGTATTAAATCCCTTTTATTTTAAATAACCCACAAACGCTTTATTTTACGTTTTAAACTAGTGTTATAATATCCCATGTGCGAAATATAAATCTTGCCCCTATCTCATTGGTTTAACATATCTATATACAAATTCCCTGCCCCCTATAGTATTTAAACAAATGTCAAAGGTTTAAATACTATATAAATAAACCCGCGCGTGTACATAGGTTGAAACATTGGTCGATGTTTTAATTAAAATATATATATTACATTACCGCCCCACATATCATATAACCCATAGTTTAAAACTTTATTAATTTATAAAGTTAAAACTTGTCCCCGCCACTTATATTAGATCCTGAACCCACTCCAAATCCTGACGCAACTTTCATAATTGATCTGGGTTGTTCGCAATCGAACCCCATGATTCGACGGCTAAAAACCGATATCGCAAATAAATGAGCGCGACATCCACCATCTCGTTTCTACGCGAAATGGGTGGTATGTTGACTTTCCCCCTCCTTTACGTGTCTCCTTGCTATTCAATCACATTCGATCAGTCCAAAACAACTTATCACCCAAACTGAATGTGAAAACCACCTATGGTTTCTCCCCTTCAAAGACCAAAACCATTTCCCGCCCGATGTGGCTGTCATTCATTGTAGAGTAAATGTAACCCTAATTTTCCTAAATAACTTTGGAAATGCACTAATTTCCTATCATTCTATGTGTAACCATTGTATAATACTTTTCAACTTTGAAACAAGAATTTTACACCATTTTTGAGCCAAAAGCCTACAAATTTCAACCTGCAGCCATTGAAGATTGCTAAGGAGCTCTGAATTTCTCCAAAAAATCAGAAGGAAGTTGTTCAAACCTTTCAAAAACCTCGAAACCTTATACCTACGTATAACAGGTATTTCTCTGGAATTTCAGACCTGTTATCAATTTAAAAAGACCTTTAAAAAGACAATTCCAATCATAAATAAAAAAATTGATCCATAGAAACATATCAAAAAGTCCAAAAAACAAGCCAAACCCTGTCAAATTTTCTGCAAAAAACCATGTTTCTTGTTGTGCGTTGTTTTAAAGGGAAATTGTGAGTTTTTGTAGTTTCTATAAATTGTTTAAACTCTAAATTAAGCCAGAAATCCTCTGAAGGTATCCTAAAACCTCTACGCCTAAATACAAATGAATTTTAGCCCAATTTCTCAATGAAAAAGCCCAAGAAACCCCTATTTCTTATGTCTAAACCGGTAAAAGCCTATAAATCCTATTGAGAATCCAGAATAAAAAATAAAAACCCAAGAGAAGCCCATATTTTGAACATTTTTATCCAAGAAACCTCTGCTGAAATAAAAATACTTCTGCAAATTGTCTAAAATTGCAGAAGTAGCCAGAATGACTAAAAAGCAGAGTTCTAGTAATCCTGAAGGTTCCAAAGTTCCAAAATCAACTCTAGCCATGACTTGTAAGACTGTTATTATTATAAATCCTTTGCAACCCCCTGTCATAGACATTGAGCACATTCCATTAGCTGATGTTGACTACAAGATAGCAAACCCTATTGTTGAATTTAATCTGCTAGACATTAATAACTGGAGCTATGAAAAATCCTTAGATAATAAAGAAGAAGTCCATATTTGGGAATCACACTTGCCCAAATATGTTGTCCCAGTAACTCATCCATGTCAAGAGGTCATTAGGTTATGTCAACAATACTATGTGCCTGAGTAGAGAGCCATTGTAAATTCCAACAAAGAAGTACTTCTCACCATTACTGCTGAATCCATTAACCAGATGCTCCAACTCCAACCTGATCCTCAAGCAGTCCCTTTATCCATAAAGGCCCTTACCAAGCTGTATATTGGCCTTTATTTTCCCAAAAGATTCATGATTTTCTAGACATTTATGCCTTTACATGTAGAAATTCCTCAAATCAATCCCCCGTACTCTTCCTCAAAATTCCTAGAAGGTTCAAGGCATGTAATTTCCATGCTTTCATTCATCCTAGGGTACTTTACTAATAAACACACAGATGAATCCATCTTGGGTTTCTTATCCACTTTTACCCCAGGACAACCTCCATCTATAATCTTTGACTATGCTAGTTATATTGTAGACAATATTCATGATCAATTGATTAATTTTCCAATTGAAGGAGTGTTCAGATAGACATCCTTCCTCTTCCACATGTTCTTATATTTCCAAGAAGATAATTTTCCATTGACTCTTCTAAATTTGGACATAGAGGGAAATCCTCTTTCACTCATTTTTTGGACCTCTTTGATCAGGAAAGAGTCCACAGAATTCACATATATAGGGTTTTCAGAATCATTCATTCATCCATTGATCAAAATGATAACAAATATAGAGTAGCCAAGGATAAATTATGAGATGAAGAATATTTTATAGTTTTTAGAGCAAAACAAAACTGGTGATTGGTACTTATATGAAAAAAATAATGAGATTAGAGTATTTGGACCTAATTTGTTGCCTTACAAGTTACCCAAACATGTATCAATGAGGATATTTGCCTTGGAGTATATTAGGAAAATCCTAAACTCTGATTCTATAAATTTCATGGCAGCAAAGAAGAAAACTCATTTCAAATCGAACAATCAAATAGGACCATTCATTTACAATAATAGGGATGCAGAGAAAGAAGCAACTAAGAAGCTATTGGGATATAGGTTTGAAGAAAGCTTTCCTTGGAATTATGATCCACAAGGGATCCTAAGTAAAATGAGGGTTAAATGTAAGTTAACACCCTTCATTCATGCAAAAAAACCAAAAGTAGAAAAATATGCAAATCAGACTGAGTGGACAAAGAATAAATTAGTAGATGCAGTAAAGGAAAGTGATACTAGTCCCACTTTAAAAGCTACAGATCAAACAGAAAAAACCACTAAGAGAGTAAAAGAAGAAAGCACCTATGTTGCTGAAACTACCACTGAAACTAAATTCAAGATCAGATATAATAAAAGGACTAAAATAGATTCAGTAGGTAAAGAGAAGGTAACAATTGATGTTCAAGAAACAGAACTCCCATATACCAACACATATTTGCTAGAGACAAACGTTGACACTGCTACAATCATCATCAATGAGCTAGTTACTGAAAAACATAATGAAGAACAAGTTAATACTGAAGATGCACACTTGATAGAAAGACAACAGAGCATGGAAGCCTCATCCTCACAGACAACTGAGGAGAAAGATCTAGATATCAAAGAAAAGTACAAACAGATCAAGTTAAAGAATGAAGAGATAAAAAAAAATATCTATTCTCAATATCTCAAGCAAACACCAAGTGTTTAAAATAGAATTTTTTCTATCTTTTATTATTCAAACCAAAAGCTAATCATGTCAATATTGCAACCTACAGTGAAATATCCAAAGACAGTGGTAGATTATAAGAAGATTGAAGTAGAAGTTCCAATAGAAAAAATTCATGCTCTTGATCAGATTGAATTCCATAGATATACTTTAGAAATGTTGTACTCTATTGTTACAACTAAAGCCATGAGTGCTCAGAAACTCTAGAACACCATATCAAACATGAAAGATCAGATGAAATTGGACAAAGCATCCTTGTATGATAAATATCTCAGGATAAAATCTTTGGAAGAACTGGTCTTACAGGTTGGATTAGACCCAACTGATGTCAAAGTAGCAGAGCAATTAGTGAAGAAGAAAAATGAAGACATTGCAACATTGAGGAAACAACTTAAATTACCATCAAGTGAACATCGTCAAAACAAGGAAATAATAGAAGGACAAAAAGAGAAGGATGACATGATGAATTTAATATTTCAGCTTACAACACAAATCAAAGAAATGGAGATTCTTATGGACAAACTTGTCAAAGAAAAAGAAACACCAAAAGTACCAAAAATTCCTACAGTTATTCCTGTAATCACTACAGCTGTGCCTTCATCTTTAGCTAAAAAGTTGGTCCCTAAAGAACCACTAGCTACTGCAGTGCCAGCAACTTCATCCACAATATCAGCTATAGAATCATCTACAACAATATTTCACCCTACAGATGAAGCCAAAAAATTAGTGAAAGCTATGGAAGAAATGTCTCTTAAGACAAGTGAGATTAACAGGTTGAAACAGATGGTTGAAAATCTTGAAAATACAAACAAGTTGGCTCAAATAAATTAAAAAACACATGAGAAAAAGGCCATCAGACTAAATGAAGAATTGAAGAAATTACAAAAGGAATTAACCTTGAAGGAACATATTTCCTATGTGAAAAAACATTTGTGGAATAAGATCATAGAAGACATCAATGATGTGTGGTCCTCAATTCAAGTGATTTTTGAACATAGAGATTTACTCAAAGAAGCATTAGAAGAGATTCAGAATACTAAGGAGGAATTGGATAACAAACCAAAACAAGCAATAGAATTAGTCAAGTTCCTTAACAATAACAATAGGCAAGAGCTAGAAGAACTTGAAATTACTAACAAGACTGAAACTATCCTTGAGATAAGGAATGTTATCACCAAAAAGAACCTGATGAAGCAACTTGAGGAAAAATGTGAGAACATGAACACCACCATAACCATTTTTATGGTCAAATTTGAGAATTTGAGGCAAAGAAGTTTGCTTAATATTTTGGTCATCAATGAAAACTTAATGCCTCAGGAGGATTACAATAAAAATATCAGAGAATATGCCAAGGAGCAAGTTGAAAAATTAGGAGGTGGACAAGGCATTCTAACAGGAAAAGTCTTACTCAGAAGTTTTGAGGACTTATTCTATTTACAACATGAAATGAAACACTTGTTTGTCATTAAAACCAACTTTTTCCAGGTACACAGAAGCAGATGAAAATTTCAGGAAGCTGAAGAAAATACAAATTCCAAATGATGAAGTTTGGGAGTCATTGGCAGATTTACTGTTAAAGGTAAAAAGGAAGAAAGATAATAGTGAAAATAGTTTGCTGAAATTGCAGTTAAACAATTTTTTTACAGTAGTAAAGATCTTTTATAGAGTTTAAAGAGTATCTTAGGTTAAAGAGAATCAGTGAAAGAGTATCAGTTAAAGCAGATCAGATTTAAAAATAGACTTGAAATATCTAAAGCCAGCAAGGAAGACACCAAGGCAGCCAGCTGCATCTTATCCTCAATCAGTTTCTATTTTATTTGAATTAATAGGACAACTTGCTAATTTGTTGAGCAACTGTCTCTATTATTGTGTTAAATATATTTTGTTTCCCTTAGATAATTCCTAGAAGTATTCTAGGATATTTTGTAAGCAATTATGTATAAATACTTCATCTTTAGAAGTATTATTGTGGAATAAATTGTTGAAGATTTCTATAGTAATTTTTATGGACTTGAAGGCTTTTTGTGTTAAAATTTCGAGTAGCAAAGTGGATCAGATCAACTAGCATCATATTTCAGGATTCATGTGATGAGCTATTTGGAGTGAATTATTTCCTAATTGTCATTGTTATCTTTCTTTGTTACATGCAATCCATTATGTTTTCTAAATTTGAATGAATGAACAGGAGTATTACTTCAGGATTTGTTAAAATCACCCTGTCTTTACTGTTTGTCATTTCTATGTTTTCTTTTGACTTCTAGAGTAGGGAACCCTTAATTGCTCCCTCTTTCATTTGACCTTTGCCTACTACTTCCCTTTTCCAGATCAAAGAACCCTTCATTTCACTTTATCTCGATTATATCATCTCACAAAACAAATTTCCAAGATCTCCAAGGGTTATCTATCTTGCCTTGAAAAAAATTGACTTTTTGACCTTGATCCCAGCTCTGTTTGCTTGAATTTTGACTCCTTAGCCCAATGGAAAAATATATTTCCCACTATCCATCTCTTCAAGTGATTTTTCCCACCAAACCAATCAAAAACAAAACCAATTGCACAATCATAACTAGCCTAATATTTTATAAATCAAAACAAAGTTAAATTTTAAAGAGAGAGCCCTCTCTGAACCCTAGGAAGGCTAGATCCTAGAGTTTAAAAGTTGGTCTATGGTTACCTCTAGTTTTCTTAGCTAGAAATCAAGAAACTCACAACTAAAGAATTAATAGAGTGATAACGTACCGGAGGAAATGGGGGAAATAAGGTTGATGCAGATCCATTGATCAGGAAGTCCTCTGAAAAGAAGGAAGGAATCAACCTGCAGAAGGAAAAGGAGACCTTTATCGAAGTCAATAAGGATTTTGCTGCTACAGTTGCATCCACATCCAAGTCAACCATCGAAGAATATATTGATGATGAAGTCAAACCTTTCCTACAAGCTTGCATTAAGTTATTTCACAACCATAAAACAATAGACAAACTTCAGGCCCTGATAGATAGTTGCACGGACAAGGATTTTCCTCGAACTAAGAGTAAGGCTATGAAGAAGATTTATAAGAATAAGAAGATAACTAGTCAGGAGATGTGCATGACCTTGAAAATTGGAGAGTATTAGATGGATCAGGTCATCTTAGACTTAGGTTCTGGTGTAAATGTTATACCTAAGAAGACCTGGCAAAGATGGGTGAACCAAAGTTGGATTGGTTCACCATTCAACTACGCATGGCTAATAAAAAAAATATCATTCCACTTGGAAGGCTCCCACAGGTTCTGGTAGACATTTTTGGAATAAATGTACATGCAAATTTTGGATGATGCATACCCTTTCCCTGTGCTACTAGGGCTGGATTGGGCCATCGATATGGGATGTATCATCAAATTGAAGCGCAGAAGCATGATATTTGAAAATGATGGTATGCAGGTAATAGTACCTATAGATCCAACAAAAGGAGAAAGATATACAGAACCAGTACACGAAGGAGATGATGTCGACCATATCTACAAGCTGACTGTGCGAGATGAGGATTGGACCAACCCTACAGCTTGTTAGCACTCCACCATATCTCCAAGGCTAAGAAGAGACAACAAAGGTAACTACATACCAAGCTCTCGCCAAGTAGCTAGCCCTACTAGGCAGGAGAGCTCTCTCTCCAAGGGATCACAACCAAGAGGGTTGGATCAATTATCTTTTAGGTTAGGTATAGTAGCATAGGGGTTTTGATTGGTTGATTTAGGTGCTGTATGAGTGAATTAGGTCAAAGAGGTAACTAGGTCAGCGAAAATAAGATCATAATTGTAGGAATATGATGAGGCAAGGTAATAGGCACTCCAAAAATTTAGGGTTCTTAGGTGAGATGGATCAGACTGGTGAAGTGCTAAAAAGAGCATGATAGTATATGAATTATTTTTTAAACTGAAAAAATGAAACAAATTATGATGATTCTCCCAAAACAGAGCATGAAATATGTATTCTTCTTATCAAACTTGAGAATCAAACATATCATAGAAGTAGAATGAACATGGAAAGTAAAAAGCATTCATACATATGTAACAAAATAGGAAACTATGTCAAAATATAGTACCATAAGAATCCCACCAAAATAGCTGCAACTCATCCAATATATTCCTGCCAAAATCTGAATACACTAGTGTCTCTGATCAATAAAGCAACATCCAACCCGTGAAATAAGTAAATAAGTGAAAGATATAGACATGAAACAACTTCTCTCGACCTCAGGGGTCGAATCCATGAGTTGTGGAGCTGATCCAAAAAATATTGAACTGTAAACCTAAAGTGTAGGGAGGTCAAACTGAATCATCCATAACTTTGGTGAAACTTATTCATTCATACTCAAAAAGTATTTTGCCTAATGCATTTACCCTTAAGTAACTCAAAAGTAAATTGATTACATTTAAATCCATCATTTTTATCAGTCAAATTATTATTTACCATGGTCAAACTCAGAAAATTGAGAAAAAATCAGAAATATCAGTCATTGGTTAGGAGGGCAACGCAAGTGTTAGGAGTGCAACTCCAATTCAGCTCAGCTCTAGAGGGGGTTTCTGATGTCCCAATTGAGCTCAGGATAGCTCATTGGAAATCCTGTCCTATTGAGTTTCCAGAAATGTACTTGGTTTCCAAAAATGATGATTTTTGGCCCTCTAAAAGGTCAATACACCGAGACTGGTCAGGGGCGCAACACCCAGCTGAAAATCAGGGTAGAAATATGATTTTTGAGGTGTTTTTGGCCTTTCTCCTTGCCAAATTGTCCAATTTTCCTTTGAAAAGTGTCAAAATTGCATATTTTCTACCTTTGGATTCCAATGGTGGTCTTATTTTTTCATTTGGAGACCTCTATAAGAAGCACAAAACCTAGGGTGTTGTGCTCCTGACTATTAAATTGTGCTGAAGACTATCAAATGTTTGTACAAAAACACAAAATTGAAATTTTTTATCAAAAAATCTTCAAAATTGGTATGTGGAATGTTGATGAAGTATGCTAAGAAATTAGAGGGGCCTCATCAAGGATGTCAAGCTTATCTTCCTCTTTCTTAATTAGGGTTTTCTTATGTTTTTCCTCCAATTGCTTGATTTTAATGCTACAGATCTTATTTATTGTGATGTATCTACTGGACATGTTTTTGAGCATCTTGTTATCTTTGTTTGCCTTGTGGAGGATTTTATCAAGGTGGAGGTTGATCCTATATAGCCATATCTCTCTATCATCTTCAACCTCCTTGGAAATCCTCTCCTCAAAAGTGAGATTTTCATCCTCAATTTTCTGTTGTTGTAGATCTATCTTAAGACCTCTTGTCTTAGGTAAAGTTCTGTTGGTTTGAATTTCCTCATGATCAAGATCATCAAGTGACAACATAGCCTTACCTCTTTTAACTTTAAGCATCTCTAGCTCCATAAGTACTTGCTAATATTTCAACTATTTATTCTCCTACTCAAGGAATGATATGACATACTGAACTCTATCCAAGTTAGTTTGCATCTCTCGGATTTGGGCACCCTTCTCTTTGATAATCAAGCTTGAGGCCTCATGATCATCTTTCTAATCCAAGTCAACTATATCAAACTCTGTTTCTATCTCATGGAGGTCTTCATCCTCTTGCATGGCTTCCTCATGAAAAAATTCCTCTTTCTCATGCTCATATTGGTGTACCTACTTTGATGATGAAGAAGGAAAGGCCCCTTCCACAATTTGTGTAGAAAAAACCTACCTAGGTCCCCTCTGATAGGTCTTGACATGTTTTTACTTTTCATCCTCTTTTTTCTTTTTAGGCTCTTTGATCACAACTCGTCTGGATGACCCAATTTGACTCTGAAATACTGATGATGGTGATGATATGGGTCCATTAGGCTGAGATGATGGAGGAATAGATGTAGTGGGCTGAGGTGGAGGAGGGATGGTTTCAACATGCTGAGCTTGTGGAGCAGTGAAAACATCATTGGCAATGAAACTCTCCCATGAAATGTTCAATTGGTTTAGATGATGGAGTACAATAATTTTGATCAAATATTGATGGAAGAGGATATTCATTTGTTGATCATATTCTCTCTTCTGTACTATGTAGGCCATTTTTTCAATAATTATGAACGAATAGTATGGGATGTTGAGAAATTTGACTCTTGTGAAGTGCATAAGAAATCTGATATGATATGTGTAGAGTCTAGAGAAAATTCCTTCACAAGATAAGTACTTCATGATAATTTTCATCATGGGAGCATATTTGTCAAGAAGGTAACTGAAAGGGAAGACGCTCTTTCCCTCATTTTTTTACCTAGATTAATGAATGGTTCATAATACTGGCCATACAGGTATTTGGATTTAAACCACTTATCACCCACATTAGCTATCCCTATGGCAGTAGAAATCATGGATGTGGATATGGTGAAGGTTACACCTGCAATGGTCACCTGATTTTCTTGAAGGTTTGAGGTGAAAATTATTCTCAAAACAGGGCGGTGTTGAACTCTTTGGACCATTTCATGTAAATAAAAGCAACCCACATATTTGAAGCAAGTGACTGTCGTGGGTGAGGTCATCAATTCTCTGGTGTTAGTTGGATCAAGCCTCAAAATCCTTCCTCCTTTGTTAGGTCTTCTTTCCTCTCTACCCTCCTCCTCCATGAAATCTTTATCTTCCTCCTCCATGGTGTTTTTAGTTTCAGAACCCTAGGAAAGGAAAGGGGAGTGGAAAATAGGTTTAGGGAGTAGGAATGTGAGTAGAAAAAATTGAGGGAAAATGGAAGGGGGTTAGGGAAATTGGGGGAGTGAAATGGGATCAAAACACATACGGAAATGAGATTTAGAATTTTATTACAGGTATGATAATAGAGTCACCTAGGAATTAATAGCCTAGGAGCTAGGGTTTTGGGAAATGTAACTTGGGAACATGGATTTAGTGATGTAGGGATAGGTATAAGGTTTACTGTGATATGGGGAAGGGAATGTGAGGTCTAGGGAACAAATTTAGGGACGTGAGAATGAAATTAGGGTTTGATAGCTTGAAAATTTCCAAATTTGAATGAGAAATTTAACAACTTAAATTTTTCAATTGGGAAATGCAAGGAGGGTGTTATTACTACGAAAAATAAAAACATCATTTGAAATACTCCTAGAGGTTCATGTGTCAAAAGTATGGTCATAAAATTCATTTTTCATTACTTGGTTAAGGAAATTTTTTAAATTTTATTATTATCTTATCCTAAGGTCTAAACCCACCTCCATTCAAGTATTTTCATGTCACATCAGTCATTATTTCCTGAAATTTTTCATTTCCCAATCTTACAACTTTGAAAAGGTCATTTTAGCCAAGAATCCCTACTTTCGTAGTGAATTACACAGAAAAAACACACTTTTTTCTACGAAAGTGCTAATACATTCGTAGCGAAACTGCTCAGAAATACACTAAGAACGCTACGAAAGGAGGGATTCATGTCTGTCTTGTTAAAAAAAGGTGCTAGGTGTCAGTAAATGATTGAAAGGGATAGGGTATATGCCATTTGAGCCAGTTAGGGTTAAATCAAGGTACAATAGTTATGGCTGAAGTCATTATTACCATTTTAAGCATGTATGAGTCATCATTATGGCATGAGTTGTCATTGAAAATTTAAAATCTTTCCCATCTGATTAATTTGTCATTCTTCGCTCCCTCTTTCCATGTTTTTGAGCTCTGGAGAGCTCTTTCATTGAGCCCAAGCTATGGCTGGTATTTTTAAAAGTTTGCAGGTATCACTGATCAAGCGAGGCAGAGAAGACATAAAAGTAGCATGGCTGCAAAGAGGAAGACCAAAAAATGTGGCCATTGTCTTAGATATGAGCCATTAGATATGAACCTAATAAATGAAGGCCCAACAACTTCAGAAGTTTTCAGAAGAATAGGGTGTTCGTAATATCCCAAATGGGAGAATGCAACAGTACTTAAACACAATATAAGGTTTGAAACTAAGTAAACAAGAAATCTTAAGACAACATCAGAATTTACATAGAAGTTGAGCCATTTTATTATATTGGAGAAGATTCAGTTACACAATGTATAAAATTTGAGGAGATCTAGCCAAAGAGATGGTCTAGAATTGTCCAGCAAACAAGCTACAATAGGTACATCATAACTGGAGAGACACTAAAGCAAATACTGCGTTGTCCCTTCAGCAGAATATGAACATTTAGTTGCAGGCTGAAAAGGAAAATTAAAATCTTCTTAAATCTGGAGCTCAGATGATGCCAAGATTCAAGAACAGGCCAATGTGATGGATTCCCAAGATAACCCAGAAAGGATTTTCCAGATCTGAAACTTTGGAAAATCACCTCCCTAGGGTCTAATCCTTGATCTGTTAGGAACTTCAGATTTGAAGCTAGATATGACAAATAGATGGCTGCAATAGGTTATCAGATCAGATCTAAAATTGAAGGGCTGCTCCCTTCTTCAGATCTACAAGATAGAAGCCTTAGATCTAGCTTCTCAATTCTCCAATGATGAATTCAGTTGCTGCAACATAGCTGCCACTAGAAACTGCGCTGTGAGGGAAGGAGAGGCCTTCTACCTACTGAAATTTTTTTCAATAAAATCCAGGTTAATGGTAAGACTGATGGAAATGTGAGGGAATGATCCCTCATAGGATTGCTAGCTGAAGTACTAGCAACTTCCTTCCGCCATTTTGATCTGCAAGATAGCGTAATTCTTGAAGGAAGTATTGTTGATGGGAGGTCAATAAATTTTGGCCTGATGCTAGATCTGAAATGAAGCTATGGGAATGCTGATCTATAAGCCCAAGGTGATGGGAATAAACCCTCATTAGTTCTCTAGCTGAGCTGTTGAAGACAACTTCTACCTTCCAAACTGATCTTCAGAAATCTGCAATTTCTGAATATGAATGTTCTGCAGAAAGTAGAGAAAGAGATGTGGCACTTAAGCCTGATGTAGAATGAAGTACAATAATCTTTCTAGAGCTACTCTAAGAAAGAGGTGGGATTCCCTCTTGGGAAGACCCTATGCTAAACAACACCTGCAATCTCTGCTAAACAGCCCAAGAAAGCAGTGGAATGTCACATGACAATTCCAGATCTGAAAAGATCTTTACATCAAGAATAACCAGCATACATCCATCCTTTTCTTCATATTATTTATATAATGATTGAGCCTTCCCATGCCTTGGCCCTCATCTGAACTGTGTTGTCCGTGTGGACAAGATCCTCCAAGTTAAACTGTGTTGTTTGACCAAGTGAACCATCATGCCTAGGTGCAATGTACACCTTCTCCACCATGTGTGCATTGTTTGAACATTGTCCTCCACCACTTTACCATGAATGTCCCATGATTTTTTTGTTGGGTATGTGTTATATTATTTCCACGATTAGCCCCACACGCTGTATGTTGCGTCGGGCGTAGCTGGGGGGTCACGAGGGGCGAAGCAGTCCCCACCGTTGGGGTCCGGGGCAGCGCCTCGGCCAAAATTGGTTTTTGTGCGGACCCACTCATAGGCGGATCCGCCCATGGTTTTTTGCATGGTTTTGCACATGGTTTTGGGGTTCGATGGTTTTCGGCCCCTGGTATTTTGTAGATCCGGTCAAGGGAACTACGGTTATGTTCTAATCCAGGGTTAATGGATTGGGGTTTATGTATTCTTCGGCATGTATATATATGTGTTGTAACACTAAAAGGAATATAATGAAAAATCAAGCTGGTCGTCCCGATTTGGGATCCAGGGGAAAATCTCTGTGTTTATCTGTTTTATGTTCTTGCTATTGTTTATTTTCTGTTATAAGAATCGTGTGTAGATATTTCTGTTCAGGGTTAAAACCTACATTTTTGTTTGACATCTTCAATATCTTAATTGACTGAATCAACCTCTTGTTTGATCTCTTCAAGATCTCAGTTGACTGTGTCAACCTCCATGATCTATCTCATTAATGAGACAGGTTCTCCAATCTCATTCACATTAGTAGTTTCTCAACCACCTTATTATGTAGATCTAGACTTAATTAATCTACATTCACACACATAAAGTGGATATTTATTCATATTGAGGATTATGGGTCCCTCCACCCTTTTATTAACTTAATTCATTAAGAAAATTAAGAACTCTAATATTCCAAATATCAGGTGAAAATTTGAGAATATTACAGTCCTCCCCAAAAAAATGTTGCTTTCCCTCAAGGAACTCCAAAAATAGATGCAAGGCCATCTATTCCCCTCCAAATGGAGTCCACATAAGGAAGGCTTCCTCCATTTGCTGCAATGTGTCATGTATGTTTGGTTCCAAGGTTTGTCTTTCAAAAACACATAGAATGACTTCTAATTGTTTGGTTAGATGTCCTCCTTCCATCATGAAGAACCAAGTGACAACCATATAATGTCCAACATCATCATCAATACATGAGATACATAAAATAAAGTAGCTCTCTCCATAAAGGAAAAGATCCATCACACAATACATCTCTTCATCCCATGCTTTATGAATTTGATTGAGCATTGTCATGCTCCCATCCTTAGCCCTATTGGCCTTGTTGGATCCAAGCATCATTCCATAGCTATGCAAAAGAAGAAGGAAAGGAACTATATGGGTAGAAAAAGATGTCAAAACATATTCTCCTAACGGTAACCGCCGAAGTAAGGCCTTTTGCTTCCATACTCCATCTCCTCTATGTAATATGGACAAGCCAAACTCCCCCAAAAGCAACCAAAGAAACAAGAGATCTTGTTGCCTTCTCTCCTCCCAATGTGCATCATGATGAAAAAACATACTGATATACATGTGGAATTTCACATAAGCCCAATACAAACGCACTCCATCAATACACATCATGAGAGCATCATGCCAAGCCTTACCCATTACAAAACACATAGACATAGGAGATGTCATCTGGTGGCCAATCTATCTCAAGGGAGACAAAAATGAACATGCCTTCTCTTGCTGCATTTTATCATTGATATACAAGGCATGAATCAGAAAAGTATGAGCTATTGGGTGGTAACCATACTCCACCAATAGAATCTAGCGCAACCATGCCTCCTCCTTCATTTCATAAGTATTTTTCAAGGCATGGATCAAAGAAATAGGAGCCTTTGGGCAGTGACAAGAATCTCCCAAGGGCAACCAACATAACCAATCTTGCTAGCCCATGTCATACATCTGCAAGTGGTCATGCAACCCCTTGCTTATCATCCTCATGCACTCACCCCAATATGGAAGATGAGTGATGTGCTGCATAATCATGGTATCCTTCCTTTGTAGAATACCATCTTCCCCAAACTGATGAAGAACCTTGCACTTCGTGAAATGTTGAAGTGCACCTCCAATGAGATCCCTCAATGATATATTCTTCTCATCCAAGGCCTTCAAAAACCAATGAGGTTCTAGATCTATTGTAGGTAGAAGTTCCTCTTTGAGCTGTGAGATGCTCATTGAGAAAATGGCATCAAGAAAGAAGAAAATATTTCTCATATCTAGATGTCTACCATTCATCATCTTTACCTCCATTACTTCACGAGTGAAGCTACCTTCAGAATTTTCCAAGAATGATGGGACCTCCTCATTTTCGCAGCTACTAAGTGACAACACTGTAGATATGCAAAGTGATACATAAACTATCTCAAAGAAAGGTACAATACTGATCTCATAACCAGTCACTATACAAAGGATTATACTCATCCCTCCTTTTGAAACTCTACACTTCAACTCAAGAGGTTGAAAGTAGTCCGTCCATGACAAACTGGGATAGCTCTTCATCTTCTCCTTGATTAGATCAAGGGTCCTCTGTGTTGTGATAATTTGCTGCTTCAAATCAACATTTGGATCTAACCCTTGGTCATGCATTGGCCCTGATGGCATGTCCCCATAAGTTTCAATAAGGTCTACTGAAACAATAGGTGATGAAAGTGCATGCATACCTTGGATCAACTGATATGTGGGAACCTCTTGACAGAACACAAGAGTTCCTCCAACCAGGACAATGATGCCTCCTACTACTGGTAAGAGAGATGGCTTCTCTTCCTCCAATGTACCAGCGTTGGAATCTTCCTCCTCTTCCTCATGCATCTCCTGAATCATGCATGGGACTCTATGTGTAAAGACCTTAAGATTATCTTGCAAATATGCAAGTATCTTGTTGAACACATAATCCTCTATGGGTAGGTGTGGAAGGCAAAGAGTCACAAAGGAGTCCAAGTGACCTTGGAAGATGAATCCAAGGGTCACACCATTGTATTATAAATGTACATCTATGGTGAATAATATGAGTATCTCATGCTTATCTTTCTATGTGTTTGTTTAGTTTCTTCATACACCATGTGTGTGTTTAACATGGTATCAAAGCTGAAACGTTCACAACCAGCTCAATCTTGAGTGAGCCATTTGTTTTTGTGGCCTGTGTAAACCTACAAAAATCCTATGCATTTTTGCATCATTCAAAAATCATTTTTGCAGCATTTAGAAATCTTTTGCAGCATTCAAAAATAATATTTGAAACATTCAAAAATTATTATGTTGCGTTCATTATTTTGCTATGTTCAGAAATTATTTTTGCAAAAAGGAGCGTTGTGTACTGCCATATCCATGAATTTAAAAGTCTGTAAAGTCTGCAAGTTTTCTCACTACTCCCTGGTGCATTCAGTTTTTACTGCTCCTTGAACTTTTTTTACTACTCTTTCCATTCAAAATTCTAGAAAATTCTAAGTTTTACTGCAAATTCTGCAAGTTTTTACTGCAAATTCTGAAAAGTCTTCTCATTCCCATTCGCTGTGCATATTATATTCCCTCAAAATATCTCTCTCCTTGCATGCTCACCCATTCCTCACAGCACTCGTCCCACTCACTCACCCCTCGCTACAGCTCTCACCTCACTCGCTCACGGCCCCTTGGCCTTTCTCCACTCTTCCCCCTCACTACAACACTCTTTCCACTCGGCCTTCCCCAACCCACCTCTCCCATCCCACGGCTCACACTCCCCACCTCTCCCATACACTCCCAACTCACCCCCTCACCCTCTGCACCTGACCCCTCTCATGCCAACCCCCACAAAGCTGCACCCTCCCGGCCTCCCCCTCACAATCGTCTCACCCCACGTCCCCCTCCCACCTCGCGGCTCCCTCACCCTCACGGCCTCCCTCACCCTCGCAGCTCCCTCACCCTTGCATCTCACCCCTTAATCCAAAACTTTCCCCTCCCCATCACTCATGCTCCTCCCCAACTCGGCCCCTCACGCTCATCCCCAACCGCTCACCTCTCACGCTCCCCAACCCCCTTCTCCACCTCTCGGCTCTCCCCACAGACCCAACCCCCCCTCATAGTCCTCGCCCCCTCCTCTTCCCAAATCACCCCTCACCCATCACACGGTCCCTCGGCCTCCCTCACTTGCAATCCCTGCTCAACGCTCGACCTCCCTCCCGTCCCTTCCCCTCCCACGCAAATTCTCTACATTTTTATTATTTTTGGCCTCTTATTTTTTTTTTTTTTTTTTTTACAGTCTGCCCTTCCCCATATTTCACCTCCACCAATAATTGCCTCCCCTAGATTTCACCTGCCCCAGTAGTCACCTCCCCCAGAAATCACCTCCCCCAGATTTCACCTCCCCCAGTAATCACCTACCCCAGATTTCACCTCCCCTAGTAAACACCTCCTCCAGATTTCACCTCCCCCTAGTAAACACCTCCCCCAAATAATACCTCTAGTTTTCCCCAAAAAAAATTTTTCCTTCAAAAAAAATAAATAAAAAAGGCAGAAGAAGAGAGAAGGGAGATGGTATATAAGTAAATGGTTATATGGATTTTCTATATAGTGAAAAGTGAATTTTGTGTTGTATGTTTTCTCTATTATAAAACATGACCAAGATTTTTGGCATGTATAGAAGGGTGACTCTCTGAAAGAGATTGACAATGTGAAGGCAAATGTTGAAAATTGGTCTTCATTTTCAAAATAGCAGTGGCATCATAAATTCACTCATAGTTTTTCCTTCATCTTTATTGTGAGGTAATATAGCAAGCTCAAGACCATTTTCTCATCGATAGTGAAGCATACAAGCTTGTGAATATATTTTTGTTGAATTGGAGTTGTTGGTGTAAAACAATTCTTTGAAGAAGAGAGAAATCATTTGCCTTAAAGGGTTATTGCACAGTGGATTTTGCTGCACATTTACAAAATATTTGCAGTGGCATTGCATTACTTCTTAATTCATAGTTGTAGTCTGTGTTTGAAGTATAGCTTTGAGTTGTTGAGAAATTGTTGAATACTTATATGATGCGAGTCATTGTCGCTTGCTGGTTAGATGGCCAAGTCTATACCTTGAGGTCCTCCATAATTTGAGTAGCAGAGTTTGTTCTTTGGGAATTTCATAATTGAAATTTAAAAAAAAGGGTCTTTGAAGTCACTTGTATTCCTTTGAAAATAAGTTGAATTACATTGTAAATGGGTGCATTATCGGTTGAATCCGACACCCTTCATTTCTTGAGCTTGAGTTGTTTGAAAAATGGCCAAATTTTATGAAGTATTACAGTCCTTGGAAACTTTTATACAATCTACTGTTTATAACACAATCGAATCAGTAAAGACACTCTCTTTGATATCCAGACTTGCTTGCAAAATGCACATGAAAATATTGAGTTTTTGCAGTTGGAGTCTCAGCTTCAGCAAGATGAAATTCAACGAAAGAGTCACCATTCAGAACCTGTTTCTATTCAGAAAATTGTGAAGGACTCTCATCAACAGCAAGAATATAAAGTTGCAGTCGATTCACATTCAGTTCCTTGTACAAGAGAAGATTTACATGCAGATGCAGCAGCTCAGCCTGCACTTCCCAAGCCCATCATCAGACCTTGGGAAGAGCTTCTCCACAACAAGCACAAAACTAGTCTTGGATATGACAAGGATGTGTCCTTTCATATTCCAGACTACTCCAAGCCCATCAAATTCAGAGTGTCAGATTCCTTTATGATAGTTCACATTTAGCTGTTCCAAATCCTGCTCCACTTCCACAACAGATTGTAAAATGCCAACACTGTGTTCAAGTTGGCCATATGAAAGATCACTATTTTGATCTTCTCTCATGTAAACATTGTGGTTGACACACCCATTCTTCACATAGATGCTTCAGAAACAAGCCTTCTACAAGAACAAATATTCAACTTGGATGGATCGCTTCTAGGAAATGGGCATCAATAGCCAAGAAGATGTTTAAGTCACATGTCAGAACTTGTTCTCGAATATTGAACAAACTTGTAGTTGAGTTTTCGTCATCATCTCACCTTGTACCTGACGGGGGGGAAAATGGTGGCCATCTACAAGCTTCGAAGTCACATCAATCAAGCCTAAGCCAAAATCTCTCATTCCATATTCATAGTTGTAGCCAGAGACACAACAGTTCAAGCGAGCCTGAGCCACAATTTGTCATTTCAGATTCAGAATTGTAGCCAGAGGAACAACAGTTCAAGCAAGCCTGAGCCACAACATGTCGTTCTAGATTCAGAGTTGTAGCTAGAGACACAGATGCCCATGAGCATGCCTTTGTTTGATGGACAACCTTAAACCATCCAGGTGTGGTTGATATTCTTCCTCTTTTAGAACACTTCCTCTAGTAGAAGACTTCAGGTTCTTGCAAGCTTTGGAAGAGTTCCAGGAATTTCATCAAGCATTCCAGTGTTGGTGGTCATCCTTAAACCATCAAAATTTGTAGACTTCCCTTCTTTTAGGTTGAAGGTCTCCCTTTTCAAATATGAGGGACACTTCCTCTAACATAAGCCCTCAACTTCTTGCCAGTTTTGGAAAAGTTCCGGGAACCACAATAAGCATTACATTCCAGTGTTGGTGGTCATCCTTAAACCACCTCTTTATGCCAACATTTCAAAGAGGTGATTCAGCCTAAGTGATGCCATGCATAATTTGCAGATTTTTATTACAACTCTCTTCTTGGACTCACACATACCCCTTCGGATTAAGGGGGAAATTTTGAACACCTAATCCTCTATGGGTAGGTGTGGAAGGTGAAGAGTCACAAAGGAGTCCAAGTGACCTTGGAAGATGAATCTAAGGGTCACACCATTGTATTATAAATTTACATATACGGTGAATAATATGAGTATCTCATGCTTATCTTTCTATGTGTGTGTTTAGTTTCTTCATACACCATGTGTGTGTTTAACATATCTCTTCTCTAGATTTAAGTACTTTTGCAGTTGGAGGTGAAAGTAGTGACCTCTTGTCTAGAGTGACAAGATTGAAATTCTCCTTTGTTCCCTTAGGAAATGTCTCTTTGTGGCACATCTATGGTTTTCTCAAATCAAACTCCCTCCTCAATTTGTGAAACAAATCTGAGTATTTAGTCATCTTTTCATGCTCCATGTGATCAAACCACCAATCATTGGCTTAATCTAAAAGATGAAGTGTTGCAATTTGAACAACCTCTTATTAAGCTACAGGATGTATCCTGAAAAATGAATCTAAATCCCTCCTCCAAGCCTTTACAGTGCTTGAGGAAGATCCATAAAATGTAGGAAAATAGAATCTATTATGCCTTTTCCTTCTATTGCTGCTATAGGACCCTCTTTCTTCTTTGATTTTGAAGAATTTTGGAGAGTTAGATTCTCCTTGAATACTCTAGACTGTTATTTGTACTCTTCAAGATATAGATTGAGAGTCTCATGAGCCTCAGGTTCATTCCCTTATTCATTTCTATACCTTTCACTTTCCTCAGAAAAAGTGGGTATAGTAGATCTATGAGGAGATCTATGATTCTCCGGCCTTCTTCTTCTTTGCTGATAGGAAGTGCTTGAACCTTCCTCATCAAATCTTCTTCTTGGATCTTCTTTCTACCCTTCCTTCTTCATTTGATTGACCTCCTAGGAGAGATCATGCATGGATCTAAAGAAAGGTATGGCAGATTTATCATCCTCCATGATAGATCTCATCTATCTACTTCTTATTTTGATGCAAAAGATGAAGTGTCCACAAGTTGAGCCAAAGATCATGCTCTGATACCACTGTAATATCCCAAATGGGAGAATGCGGCAGTACTTAAACACAATATAAGGACTACAACTAAGTAAAAAAGAAATCTTAAGGCAACATCCGAATTTACATAGAACCTGAGCCATTTTATTATATTGGAGAAGATTCAGTTACAAAATGTACAAAATATGAGGAGATCTAGCTAAAGAGATGGTCTAGAATCATACAGCAAACAAGATACAATAGGTACAACGTAACTGGAGAGGAACTGAAGCAAATATTGCATTGTCCCTTCATCAGAATATGAATATATAGTTGCAGGCTAAAAATTAAAATGCATATCTACTCAAATCTAGATCTCATATGATGCCAAGATTCAAGATCTGGCCAATGTGATGGATTCCCAAGATAACCCAGAAAGGTTTTTCCAGATCTACAACTTTGGAAAATCACCTCCCTAGGGTTTGATTCTTGATCTGCTGGGAACTATAGATCTGAAGCTAGATCTGACAAATAGATGGTTGTAATAGGTTATCAGATCATATCTAAGCTTGAAGGTCTAATCCCTTCTTCAGATCTACAAGCTAGAAGCTCTAGATCTATATTCTTAATCTTCCAATGATGAATTTAGCTGCTGCAACACAACGACCACTAGAAACTGCGCTGTGAGGGAAAGAGAGGCCTTATGCCTACTAAAAAATGCTGCAATAAACTCCAGGGTGATGGTAAGACTAATGGAAATGTGAGGGAATGATCCCTAATAGGATTTCTAGCTGAAATACTAGCAACTTCCTTCCTCCCTTTTGATCTGCAAGATAGACAGCGTAATTCCTAAAGGAAGTACTGTTGCTGGGAGGTCAATAAATTTTGGCCTGATGCCAGATCTGCAATGAAGCACTAGGAATGCTTAAATATAAGCCCAAGGTGATGGGAATAAACCCTCACTAGTTCTCCAGCTGAAATTCTACCTTCCAAACTGATCTTCAGAAATCTGCAATATCTAAATATGAATGTTCTGCAGAAAGTAGAGAAAGAGATGTGGCACTTAAGCCTAATGTAAAATGAAGTAAAATACTCTTTCTAGAGCTACTCTAAGAAAGAGGTGGGATTCCAACTCGAGAACACCCTGTGCTAAACAACACCTGCAATCTCTGCTAAACAACCCAAGAAAGCAGTGGAATGTCACATGGAAATTCCAGATCTGAAAAGATCTTTACATCAAGAATAACCAGCATACCTCCATCCTTATCTTCATCTTCTTTATATAATGATTGAGCCTTCCCATTCCTTGGCCCTCATCTAAACTATGCTTTCCATGTGGACAAGATCCTCCAAGTTAAACTACGCTGTTTGACCAAATCAACCATCATGTCTAGGTGCAATGTACACCTTCTCCACCATGTGTGCATTGTTTGCACATTGACCTCCACCACTTTATCATGAATGTCCCATGATCTTTTTTTTGACATCTTCAAGATCTTAATTGACTGAATCAACTTCTTGTTTGATCTTTTCAAGATCATAGTTGACTGTGGCAACCTCCATGATCTATCTCATTAATGAAACATGTTCTCCAATTTCATTCACATTAGTAGTTTCTCAACCACCTTATTATGCAGATCTAGACTTAATTAATCCACATTCACACACATAGAGTGGATCTTTATTCATATTGAGGATTATGGGTCCCTCCAACCTTTTATTAACTTAATTCATTAATAAAATTAAGAACTCTAATATTCCAAATATCAGGTGAAAATTTGGGAATATTACAGTGTTTGCAGTTTTTCCAAATATTGCAAGGATTCTATGTATAGGTTTCTAAAGAGTTTTCCCTAAATTTTAATGGGACAGTTGCAAAAATGGAAATGTTGAACCTCACTATAACACCAGAGACTGTTGTAGGAGCAACAGGAATTCCAAGAGGAGAAGAACAATGGTTCAAAGGTTTCAAATTCAACATGCAAGAATGTAAAGAATTTATCAAGCCAGAACATGGTGAGGTTGACCTTACAAATGCCATTCCAAGGAGCTACATGAAAGGTAATTTCTCAAATCCACTGTCTATCATTTAGAAATACTTCACTTGTGAAGGGAGGTATCGTAAGGTTGATTCTTACTACTTCAAGCTTCTGCTACATTTTGTTGGTAAGAAATCTATTGATCTACCTTTTTATTTATATAGAAGCTTAGAAAAAATGGCATATAAATTTCAAGCTAAATCTGAAGTGAAACTTTACTTTTTCATCATGGTTTAATAAAGTTGCTGGTTTTAGATGAGTTATAAATACTAGGCAAATACTGGTATTCTTTTCTGTTTGTCAGTGGTTTTGAAGTGGATGCCATCACCCCTAAAAGAAATCCTAAACATAGATATATAACATCACCTTCAGTGGAAGAACAAAGTGAACTTGTAGGGGCAGAGCAAAGTGAACCAGTAATCATGGAAACAGAGCAATTGCAGAAACTTGATACACCTGTTCTTTCACCTGCAAAACAAAAGTCAACTATGGACAAGCCTGTAAAACAAGAGAAAAATGTTAGTAAAGATGGAAAAAAAAGGATTACAAGAAGCCAAACAGTGGCTAAGGGAAATTTAGAAGACATTCTGCATGCCATTGATGATGAAGAGACTCCCATAGTCCAACCTGAGGATATAGATGAGGGAGGAAAAAATCTCAAGAAAGCTAAATTAGCAAAGAAGTTAGAGTTTGAAGGTGAGGATGTAGGTTTTATGTTTCAGGCTAGGAAACCCATGACAAGATATGATAGAAAACTCTTGGAAAGTAGTAAAGAAGTTCTTAAGGTCACTGAAACTACCCAACCATTACCAAGCATTATTGACCTTTCATCACCTACAAAAGAAGAATCAATCATCAAGAAAAAGAAAGGAAAGGAGAAAATGATTGAAATAACATAGTTTGAGGTTATTGAGGAGTAGTTGAAGTTATAACATCATGAAATAAAAGTCTTGAAGAAAGAGGAAAGGAAACATAATGTCCAAAAAGTGTAGTTTGAGAAAATGAAAGAGATTTGGGAAGAGCAGGTTGATAGCGTGTCAAAGACCTTAGATGATACACAACAGTTAATCAAATGGACTATGCCATTGAGGAAATAGGTGAAGCATGTTAGAAGAATGAACCTGCACTTGAAATCTAGCAACATAAAACTGAAATACCAAGTCAAATTCCTCCAAGAGCAGTTAGAATTCATCCATGAGGAGTTGGAGAAGAAGGGTTTAAAGATGATTGTAGTTGAGGAACCCATAGCTCAAATCATCATTAATGAAGAGGAAACACCTCAAGGCTCTTAAATTTAGTTTGATTATGTTTTAAGAGGATAATTGAACGTTGAAAACCAAGTTGATATAGCTGGAAGGTACCTTTTTGAAACAAGGTAAAAATCTAGAAATTACACAATTTTCCACAGTTTCGTAGCGTTCCCTAGGCTTGAATCGAGGAAACGCTACGAAAATTTATGTAGCTTTATTTTTTTTTCTAAAATTAAATCTTGCATCTTTCAAGGAGGTAAAATGGTAGTGATGATGTGTCAGGTCATGATGGACACCATGCAAGAAAAAAGAAGAAATTTTTTTTATTGAAATGATCAATTTTTGGATGCTACGAAACTGCCCTATTTTAGTAGCAAGCTGTCTTTGAAGGTTTCTGAGCAGTTTAAGAGACGTTTTGGACAGGTGGACACATCCAATAGGTCAAGGGTCCTTTCCAGCAATCATCCATGACTTGAAGACCATGAAATGGAGATATATCATTAGCTGAAGCATTCGTTGAAGATACGATCATGTTTTCCTGAAAAATAGGGTTTATTCCATATGTTGAGGAGGATATTTAAGATTTCAAGCAGTGATGAGCTATGTCATAGCTTATTCGAACATGTGAAGCATTAGTTGTTAGATATGTAATTGTTTTAAGAGTTAAGGTAGTTTAATGTAATAAATATGAGTTTGAGTCCTATTAGGAAAATGACTGTTTAAGAGTATATTTGTCATTTTTTGATTAAAAGACATGTTTTTCTGTTATGTAAGGTGTCATAGGAGAATTTGATGAATCTATCCAAGAGGTAGATCATCTCTGATGTAAGAAGGTATATTTAAAGGCAGATTATTGAAGTTGTAAAGGGTTGGAGATTTTTTGCACTACTGCTGCTTTATGTAATTTGACTTATATCAGTAATACAAAGGAATTCTTCTTGATAGACCTGAGATTCTCATGGATTTTTTAATGTTTTTCTTATCTATATCTTTATGTGTAGCACTTGTAGTATATTTCATATTTATTACTCAGAATTCATATGTTTATGCTATGACTTCCTTTATTGATGAAATGACTGTGTTGCCTTATGTTCTATGAGTGATTTACCTTTGTTAAAAACTATTACTTACCTCAACTTCCATGTCAAGAGACCTTACCACTGAATTTACTGATTTTTTGACTCCATAAGCCTAATGGTTGAAGACCTGTACTCTTTTCAACCTACATACATCAAAATCAAGTTACTTTTCAAATAGAGTTAGCCATCTAATTTCATCGTTATCTAATATCATAAACCCCTTTGAGAGAGCCCTCTCAGATTGAAGAGGCTAAGCTTCAGTCAAAAATTGGTTTGAAACAGTTACATAGTTGTCTGATCAGCAGCCAATCAAGTGCAATTTTGTGATAAAATTTTGGTGCGTCTGCCAGGACCCTGAAGATATACTTTTCCTGAAATTTTTAAGCTGAACTTTTGAAGGTAGCAGGAGCTCAGAAAGTTGTTCGAGGCTACATCTACCTTGGTGACTCCATTCAAAATTCATAAAATCAAAGTTGGCTTTGAGAAGGAGATACACGAGGAGTAATCTTCACCCAGATCCACCTACCATTATGGACAATCCAAACACAATCTCCAGAGGTATTCAAGGCATTTCTGCAATATCAGGTACTCCATTACATACAAAATATTTTTCCTCTGAAGTTTTAGTAAGTCCCCAAGATAAAAAGTTTGATGATAAAATTCAGGAAGTCTTGTTTAGGTCTGAAAGTGAAAAATAATTGACTAAAATTCTCTTAGACCTACATAGAAGAGATATTGATACCTTAGCCTTAGTGACTCAAAAATATAAAGAAGATTTTTGGGAAGTAGTCACTTCAGAGTTGCTGTTAGAGAGAGAATATTTGGATAGGTTGAAGGAACTAGACCCATTTGAAATTTTTTTAAGAAGTAAAATTGGTTTTCCTTTACCTGATTGGAGTACAATTGTAACTGGCCAACAAATATCAAACAACCCTCCTCCTAATAGTTCCTCTACCTCTACTGTTGATATCCCTAAAACTACCAGAGTCCCAGTCATCATGGTAGGAGATGTTCCACCCCCATCTATTGATGCACCTTCTAGGTATGCCCCTCTTGTTATTCGAGCTGTCCTAAATTCCCTTACAAGAAAATATTCTACTAGAATTAAAAAATTGGGGAAGTGATGAAAATATTACAGCTAACGATCATATAGACCAGTTTAATGACTTCATAGACAGGGAGGAGGTTGACCATGAGGATTTCAAGATGATATTGTTTTCTTAAAGCTTCATTGGTGAAGTTAGGAAGTGGTTTAAAGCCCTTGCTATAGGAAGCCTACATAGTTGGAATGAATTTGAATATAGCTTCTTGAGGAAGTGTGCAAATAGAACCAACCTTGTACAAGCCCTCACTGAGTATAATAGTTTGAAGAGAGCTGTTGATGAAACTATTCAAAACTTTTCAAAGAGATTTAACAAATTTTATGACTCCATCCCTACCCATCTAAAGCCTCCTCAAAGAGCAGCCCAGTTGAGATATGTTGAAGCCTTTGATTATGACTTTTATATCCTCCTAAGAGAAAGAGAATCCCCTTCACTTGTTGAAATGAAAAATGGTGCAGTGAAGGTGGAGGTCAATATGATAATAGCATAAAAGTCCAAGATGGGAAATACTAAGTTGAAAGAAGAAGATAAGCCTTCCAACTTAGAGGATAAATTTGATTCCATGATTAAGAGGAAAAACTAATGGATAAGATTTCCCTTGGGAAGGCCTCTACTCCTCCTACACAACATGAACCTCAGTTTAGAAGACCTCAAAACCAGCAGAGACCAAGGGAAAATAGAAATCAACCACCTGACCCTCAAGTAAGGCCTCTTTTTAAGAAAAAAACAGTCTATGAAGAATATCAGCCTGAAATATAAGAAGACTCAATTCATATCTTAGATGAAAACATGTCATGAATGTTTTTTTACCAAGGAGGAACATGATGAGTCAGATCATGAAGTAAAAAAGGGTTAGGAACCATCTGATTATCTTAAAGGATACCAACATGCAATATTTGAGATGCAAAAACAATACAACCTCAGAAACAGAAATGTGCCAATTACTGCAAACAAAACATAGCCCAAGAAATATGCCCCTAAATATTTTGAGGTTAGGAAAGATACACCACCTCCTCCTCCTATCAAAGAGATTGAAAAATTTGCTTATGTTTTCAGTTTGGAGAGTGAGATCTCTATGATCAAAATCCCAGTACCTTTTGGGTGAATTATTAAGGTGAATGAATACATAAGTAAGATTATAAAAATGCTAAATTCCAACCAGGAGCTGCTGATATCCTAAATGTTCAAGAAGATCATCCATCCATATACTTGGGTCCAAGATTAGAGGATGAGCAGAATGAAGAAGTGCCTCCTTTTTATGTCAGCCTTAGCATTCCTGACATGACATTACATAATGCCATTGTAATATTCCGACTCTGGAAATCAGCAGATTTTTCACCACTAAAATGTTTCTTTGTTAGAAATATGAATAAGGCTATGTCAGAGATGGATTGAGAGGGATTTTACCAGTTATTTCACCTCTAAATAGAGGATGAGAAGCAGAGGTTATCTGGCCCTTTCTTAGGCTCTGCCTATAGCTATGCAAATATTTTTTCCTCGAGAAGATCTTGCTCAAAAGAGTGAGCTACAACAATATATAAACATGAGCTAGAAAATAATAGTGAATGCATAAACTTTAGAAATACAATAAACCCTCATAGTCTTCTCATTGATAATATGGTAGCAGAAATGTGTACAAGATCTTGAGGAAGTGATCACTCAAGCTGGAGCATAGACACAAGTACAATGAACATAAAATACACTGCTACATATATTATGCCCAACTATGACTGCGTAGTCACTGAAGGAAGACTACTGCAAAATGATGATACAATGAAGATATGGAAATAATAAGCTCAAATAAAGAAGGGGGAGATGGATCTCAACCCCTAGAAACTATAATAAACAATCCCTAAAGGGATTGGCTACAATACATACAAAATGGAAAATCTGCAGAAATGTCGGAGTTGCTGGAGCAGCTGCAACTCTAAAATGAGAACATGAAGGAGATGGCTGAATAATGCTGCATCTCATGTGTATACCTCCTCCAATGGAAATCTAGAGAGAAAGGTTGATCCTTTCACCAAAGATCTCACCCTTCAAAATGTTGGTGCAACCCCTCACTACAATTGCACTCAAGAACTGCGTATTCAAGGAGAGGAACTGCGCTATAGGTAGCGGGAAGAGATTGGCCTCCTGCCAACATATGAGAAATGGAGCTTATATCTCCCCTATTGATCTCCTGGATGCATAAGAGCTTCCTCATCTTAAATCTGAGCTCCGGAATGATGATGTGAGAACCTCCACTGCAACCCCAGCAACACAATGGCTCTTGCTGCAAGAATCACTGCACTGAAAGGAATAGCTTTGGCCTTGGGCCAAGATGTGGAGAAGATGAAGATCAAACCTTCAAGAGCTTCTCAAGAAGGGAGGGAATTCTTGAACAAGAAATCCCTTGTGCTGAACAACACAGCTATCACAGTGTGCAACTATGGAAAGCAATTCGAAATATCCAAGCTTCCCCAAAATGGTTGCTTTCCCCTCCTTTTATGCAAATGAAGTCTCCTTAGCCATGGACCCCACACATTAGGGTTTCCTCCTCCTCATGAAATTTCGTAGGCTTCCCAAGCAAGCCACACCTCCATCTATTGCACAAATTGACTTGGTCAACATGACCTAGCCCTCTTTTCAATTAACCCTTTTCACACATGGGGTGTGCAGACAAGCTCCAATGATGCTCCTCTTTCATAATGTGAGGGACTTTATTGATGTTTTTCATAACCATGGGCCTCCTTACCCATTTATTTAGCTGCAATATGATAAAAGAAAAATTTTAATGTTCCATTTAGTCATGTGCTAAAATGGGAACATTACAGTCCTCGCCTCTAATGTTCCCAATTTCAGCCTCAAGCTAAAATGGAACATTATAGTGGTATATTTTATTTTTGCTTAATAAAATGGGTAAGAAGACCCCTTAACCATTGGTGATAGAGAAATAACACTCCTTATGAGGAAGGAGGATAAATAAGCATCTAAAATAAACACCTAATGGTGTGAACATGATGTGGATCACCTTTTGTTGGCCATCTTTGACCAAGTCAACAACACTGCCTTAGAGGGGTGGCTTGCTTGAGAAGACAACGCAGTTTTTGGAGGGAAAGCATTCAAAGTGAATGGAAACCCTAATTGTGGGACCTATGGTGAAAGAGAGTTCATTTTATTTATAAGAAAGAAGGAGCAGCTCATTTGGTTCATGCTTTGATTCAGAAATTTCGTAGTGAGGCCAAGGACTTGCACATCCGGGCTGTTTAGCAGGATTGCAGTGCTCTTGAGCACTGGGGGTGTTCCTGGGCGGGGATCCCCCACCTCTTCCTCATGGCAGGAGATGATTTGAGCTAAATTTCCTCATTCCTTCATTTGGCCAAGCTCACTCCTTTAGTTGCAGCGTTATTCCTGTAGCAGGATGGTGCTGTGTAGCTGAGGTAGCAACAAAGGAACTCATAGATTCCTTCCTTACTTGAATTTTCAGTGGAGGATGGATTTCTTCATTGGAGTAGCTATAGAGAGGGCTCTTGGAGCATATTTCAGATCTGTGGCATCATGCGACTCATTCACCAACTCCCACTGTGCAGTCACTTAGAGAAACTACGTTATTCCATGAGGGCAGTGTTGAGGGAGATTCTTGTGCTCATCAGGAGGAGTGCTTTTGAGTAAAATGGGGATCAGTCCCTTTTTCCTTGAGGGAAATATCAGAGGAGGGCATCATCATGTCAGATCAGCCATAGCCTCATATTCATTTGGCTTCAGATGCAGTGACAATTTGTTTGTCACTATTGTATTGTATTCGGCATTTCTAGCAATCTCCTTGAAATTGGCTAGAAATCCTATATTCAGCCCATTTCTTCATGTGTGGGCATTTATTTGTATTCATTCAGCCATATTATAATTTTTTATGTATTTAGTAGCTACATCTCTCATAGAGACTGCACAGTTATGTTTTTTCGGCATTTTGTGTAACTACAGCTACTCCGGCATTACATTGTATATTCATTGGAGGTTGGTTCTAAAGCTTGAAGGCCTTGTTCCTCATGATATTTCTGTAAAATCCTTCTGATATAATGATATGATGATGGCTGTAGTATTTACCCTCTCATGATACATTCATAATTGTAGAGTTTCATATTGATGTTTTTCATATTGCTGTGGCTCTCTCTTTGAGCATTGTTTTAGAGACCTAGATTGGGGAGATATGAATAACCCATCTAGTGTTATTTCTTTGAGCTCATTTTCTGAAAGGAAGTTATATTTTATATGTAATAGGGCATACCAACATTGTGTTGTCTTATTTTTGTAGCAACTTCCTTATACGGCGTCCTCCAGGACCCTGTAGCAGAAATTCTCGAAGTGGAATATTGCATATCCATAGGCAGAGTCTGTGAAGGGCCAGCTAGCCTCAGGATCTCTCCCTTCTTTGGAAGGAGAAATATCCTGTAAATCCCCCAACATTAAATCTATGAAATTGACTTGTGATAGCTCACTGAAGAATAAATTGGAATATATTAAAGATATTCCCTATAAAGTAGAGATTTCCAGATTTGGAATATTACAGTGGTATCAAAGCATGATCTTGGCTCAGCCTGTTCCCAAGATCCAAGGCTATCATAAAGAGGAGCTTCTCTCCAACAAGAGGAGATTTTCAAAGGAGACAAGGAAAGAGGAATGATGGAAGAGGAGGTTTCCCTTCTTCTTTTCCATACCATCAAGGACATCATTGAAGATCTTGATGAAAGGGAAATTTGGGGAAGTTTTTTGAGAAGGGTTTGTTGATGAGACAAATCCTGGCTACTTTAATGAAGGGTGTGAGCATCCAACCACACATGTAGATCCACAACGTAGTCCTTTTTTCACTTGCATTGCAAGGGAGTAGAGGAAGAAATGAGGCCATGGGAGGAGCAGCGCTGCAATTCAAGGTATGGCTCATGATTGTTGGTTTGAGGGTTTCATTTTTCATTGACATGCAAATGAAAAAACTTGTGGTGCATTCACTAAGGGTTTGATGGAGAAAACTTGGTGAAACTCATTGTGTCATAAACACAAACACTTTGCATACATTGGAAAGAACCAATAGCGCTGTCACATTAGGAGGAGATCCATCACCACATGGAGGTGAACGGGGAGCCATGGCTTCCACTAGAGGAGCCCTTGTGTCTTTGCAAGGAGTTCCAAATATATTGCATGTGGGTACCAAGACACAATTCTGGAGCCATATGTAGCATTTGCTGGGGATTATGAGATGGAGGAAGAAGAGCAGAAGTATCAACATGAAGGGATGGTGAGCATTCTCCCTTATCTATTTCAGAAACTTTCTGGACATGGGAAAGAGACAACACTGCACAGAGGAAAGAGGGACAAATCAGTCCACTCACACATGCAGTCTATTTCAGATCTTGATGTCTCACTTTGGAGGCTTTCCACTTTGGAGGCCACATGATTTAGAGATGATGAGGGGCATCATGTCATTTGGTTCACCACTCTTGGATTCTAGAGAGGTGGAGACATTGGAGGAATCCATTACAGCACAGAAATTTTGGGGATGAGCACATGGAGGAGGGTTACACTCTCTCATTTTCAGTACCACACATTCTCATCAGTCTTACTGTGCTGATAGAGTTGCTGCAGAGGTGGAGGATAGCATATTCATGATGCATGATGACTTCTCCATGGATTTGGTAAGAGAGAGGATTCTTCCTTAAGGAACGACTCTTTCATGTATTTTGGTAGATGGAGGCCACTCATGCTTTCATTGCCCAGGATCAGGAGATTCTTTGGAGGTGATAGTCTCTCTTGGGAGGCTCATTTTCAGAGGTCCTTATTTCTATTTGAGCATGAGCAGCTACCTCTCTCTTATTTCCAGCTACCTCTCCGATACGACACTAGTACCGAGCTTTTAACTTCTTTCCATCAATCCTCTTTGACCCACCTTTCCTCTCATGTCCAGGAATGGCGGCGAAGAAGAAGATTATGTCGTGCTCATCCCTTTGAAGATCGAGTTTATATGGACTGGTTCCTTCGCTCCCTCTTACCTCCCATTGGCAAGGACGTCGCCTCCCATTTCCCTCAAACCGAAGAAGCCGCCCTCCAAATAGCTTTGAAATATGACGTTATCTATGCTCAATGCAGGTATGTTTATACCGTCCTTCCTGACCTCCCCAAACCCGGTGGCGCTAACACCCCGGGGGCATCTCACTCTGCCGACGAAATTGTTGGAGATCTTTCACATACCGCTGCTCAACCTCTTATGGGCTATGGTTTCCCTGTAGGAGGGGTCAGCACCTCCAGCACTTTTCCCCCTCCAGGTAGCATGTATCCAGGATACGACATGCCTCCTCCTTTTGGCCATCCTCCTGCTTACCTCAACGTTTCCCACCCTAACCCTTATCCTTACCTATAGCCTGGTGTCCCAGCTCCTCCAGAATTTGGACCTCTCCCTCCCTTGCCTTCTCAATCCCCGCAGCCGCACTTACTACCCTCTCTAGGGCAAATCTTTGCACAGCAGGGCGCGACCAATTCTCTTCCTTCTCAAAGAAAGAGGAAAGGCAATCAATCTGCCTCTGGTCATCGTGGACCCAATCCTCCAAGTATTGATTCTAACACCGCTAACCCACCACTAGGCTCCCAACCCTAGCCGGACAGGCCTCTCCACACCAGTAAGACCTGTTCATGTTGTGGTGTTTATGGTCATTACACTCATGATTTTCCCCTCTTACCACAGATGTGGCAGATGTGGGAGTCTCAGGCCACAGTGCGGGGACAACATTCCTCCCCTACTGTCCCTCCCAATACGGCTACTTCTCAACCCGCTGTGTTTACCAATCCTTTCCCTCAACAAGGATTCATGGCCACTCAACCACCTCATGCCCCGGTAACCACTCAAACTTCTCCTTCTGGTTCCTTCGATTACCAGATTCTCATGATGGCCTCTGACCAACCTCTCACCGTCAACCTTAACCTTCAAACTCGGTCTCATCAGTACTCCATGCCTCCCGCTCTGTCTGTCCCCGAGTCCTCATCTTCAGGTCCTACAGAGCCTCTGTCGACACCCAATGGTCCCTTGCAAATCCCTCCGCCCAAAGCTGAGGTTTATACCAAGATTCCTAAGGGCCCATTATGCTGAAATGCTTTCTCTGGTCGGGTTGCCCATTCATATAGCATAGTAGATGATCTGGCACAATCTCCTACTGCCATTTCAACATTGGAACTCCTCCAGTTGTGTCCTTCTCAAAAGAAGGCTCTACTATCTGTCGTGGGTGCTATAGATCCTGCTGATGACCAATTTATTGTTTTCGACGCCCGTCAGTCAGACCACCCCCCCTTCTTGCTTCTGTTGCTTTCCAAATTCCAGTCAAAATCTGAAATTCCAATGTCGCTCGGTGTATTATTGATGAGGGGGCATCTACCTGTGTGATGTCTGCTTCGGTTTGGAAACAACTTGGATCTCCTGAGTTGGCCCCTTCCATAATCACTCTTCATGCATGGGATGGCCATGCCTCCCAGCCTATCGGCCTTTTCCGTAAATGTCCTATCACCCTTGCGGGCAAGATTGTTTCTGTCGACATTGAAGTTATCGACGCCCCTCTTGACTATAACATTCTTTTTGGGCGTAGTTACACCTATGCCATGTCTGCCGTCCCATCCGCAGTCCACCGCAAGATGTTTTTCCCTCATAATGGAAAGATAGTCACAATTGACCAATTGACATATCATGAGCCAAAATCTCAGACTTCCCCCGAGTAGATCATCTCTTCCGTAGCCAATAAGCCAACTGTCAACTCTTTGACCAGTGTTTCCCTCGGCATTTAAAAATAATCCTCCTTGCTTGGAACCTTCCCTGGTCTTCCTCCTCCTCTTGTCTCTGATCCCAGCTCAACGAATGTTTGCATGATGCAATCGTCTTAGGCCGACCTCACGCGGCCCGCTTCGGCTGGTCAGCAACCTCAACCTCGCCCGCTGCCATCGACTCCTAGCCCTTCGCCACTGCCAACAGGACCTCTTCCTACTGGCCCTTCCCCTACAGCTGGTACCCATCAGCCTCTCTACCCTCCTGGGTTGGTTCCCCCAAGTCTTAATCATCTTGGCACCATCCCTCCTGGCCATTACCCCGCTGGTCAGATACCCTTCCTCGCTCCCCCTCCCGGAGTCTATTCAGTTCCCATCATGGCCACCCTTTCCCTCCCTAATTTGACCCTGGGCATTCCCGTTTGGTACCTTGACCCGCCAACCGCTACCCCACTAGGTCACCCCAAACCATATCTTGCTTTGACACCAGTTCAACCAGTTCCCGTCACCACAGTGCCACCCGCACCTCAACAGGACCCTTCTCCCGATGTGACAACTATGGGCAAGAAACAAAAAACTCGCAAGGGGGCATCCAAAGACAAGGCCATCACACCTAAGCTTACCCCTCTCCACCTGCCAAGCCTTGCGCCTTGTGTGATGGTGTCATTCATGCCACCCATACTTGTCTTGAGTTGCCCCGTATCCAACCCATGGTTAAGGTCGTGTTCCCTGAATCTACGGTCCATGAAACCTCTGTTTCTTCCTCGTCCGCAGCCAAGAACCCAAAAAACCTTCGCACCAACAAATCCTGTGCTCTGTGTGGTGTCCATGGCCATTATTCTCACCATTTTCCTCACCTCACGCATTACCAAGCATCTTTAAAGGTCATTCACGAGTACGAGGTCACACAAAATAAATTTGCCTCTCCCATCCTTGCTCAGCATGCGTCAGGCTTACTCGAGGATCCCCCCGCTACCATTGACATTCCTCCCCTCGATGTTGAAATGTCAGAACCTGCTGCCCCCCTCCTATACCTATCATCATCCGCACGACCCTTGGATTACATTCCCTCCGAATCCACTCCATATATTTTTCTTGATTCCCCTTCAGCAACATTCTTGGGCTCTACATGCTTTGACCATATTTTTACTTGTTCTTTCGTCATCCCCCATAACGATCTGTATGTGTGCCTTTATTCCCATGCTGATGATTTAGGTAGCTTTGTTGCATGATGTGGTTTCCTCGACCTCTCCCTTTCCCCTCATCAGCAGGAGGATACCATCCGCATCTATGATGTCCTTTGTAGCATGAGCTCTCTCTTTTCCTCCCGTAGTTCTCATTCATCACCCTCTAGTCGATCTATGAGTCCTAGCCATCCTACCCAGACTAATCCCTCCCATAGTAGCCATTTGATGTCTACCCTATACTCACGCTGCCCTCATTCTTCTCCTTCCTCCAATTTTTTGTCTTGTGACACTATTCTGCCGGACCTCTCATCCACACATTATATTGGCTATGTCGATGGGGCCAGTCGGTACTCCCAGAATCTCGTTTCAGCCGCCTGGGCCATCTTTACCCCCTTGCATACCCTCGTTATTTCAAATGCGGTCTGCATTGGTAATGCCACCAATAATCAGTCTGAATATCATGCAGTACGTGGTCTCTTAGTCGATGCCCTATCTCATCACATCCTCCATCTGCACGTTCATTTAGATTATCTGCTTCTTGTTTTACAACTCAATGGTGTCTATCGTGTGCATAACCCTATCCTGTTTAGACAATATTTATGAGTGAAACTTTTGATACGTGACTTTAGATTCATTACTTTCAACCATGTACCTAGAAGTAAAAATCACTATGTAGATAGAATTGCAAATCATGTTCTAGACTGGCATTTATCACACACAAGACAATAACATTTCACACCATCAACACAATGAATATACATAATATATATCATGTAACATGTTTTTTTTAGAGTCAATCTACTCTGAAACATATGACATGCCCATAGCATGTTACGAAAACAAAACTACAAAACTGGGGGGCACCACTTGCCCCTACATACACACTGGGGGGCACCACCTTCCCTACATCTAATCACTCTCTGGAGAATCCCGAGCTAATGGCTCTGCTCTCGCAGCTCCTAGATCACGCACAGTCTGACCGGCCATCGCCATGCATCGCATGATACCTTGCCATTCCGAGGGTAGCCCAATACATAGCTCTATGTACTGGTCGTCTAAATCTTGCCAACCACGCTCCGACACACTGGTCAGTAGCCCCTCACATCTACGACGAATGTCCTCCAACAGAGTGGCCTTGTCCTCGTTCTATTCCGTTCTTGATCCACTTGCACCTGTAGCTCCAGCTGCTGCAGGTCATCCCATATATCCGACCGATTTTACAGGAGCTATATCTTCATTCCAAAAAGTATAAGGATCAGTACCATTAATACTATTCACAAACTTTACAATGCACATAACAGATTAGTTACTTGTCACTTACCATCGGGCCCCCATACTCGACTAGGCGGAAGCGGAAAGTCCGAATCTCCCCAATAACTCATCCCACTATAGGGATAGTCGTCTATGTACAATGGCATCTGATCCCAATGGGCGAAGAAATCTGGTCGGAACACCCGTCCGACCGCCCCTCCTCCTCCTCTACACAGTAGTCATCTCCACTGATGCATCCGAGGCTCTCTCGGACCCCCATCAGGTAGTTGTACACAAGGTCATAAGGTCGGGATCTTCTCAAAAAAGAAGGAGCACAATACATTCCCATAAGCACAATCACGATTCACTTTCCGCTTACATAGCGACAGCTGTCATTTCACCGACACCAACATCATCTAGGCCCACCCATAGTAGGTCCCACTCAACACACTCTCTACAATCATCATCTGCCCTCCAGTGATGTGATGGAACGCTTGGCTGCCCAAGATCCGCAACACTGCTGCTGCCACTGCCCGGGTCTCCAACCTCTCTATAACCCCAATCGATATCCGAGTCCCTTTGGCTCGGACACCTGGTCGACAATGTCGCTCAACGAACTCCATGATGTTATTCCCCCACGGTAACACTGGTTGTGTATTTCCCACCATCCCTAATGGTGGGAGACCAGTTAGGAAATACAGATCCTGGACTGTCAACTCAATCCTGTGCCCCTGCACTATAAACACCTCATGATATGGATCCCAATAACTGATAATCCAGGCCAACAAGGGCTCCCCAGCCCTCATCAAAGGGTTCTCCACAAATTTCAGAACCCCAAACCTAGCCAATGCGAGACAGACACCCTGATCTGCTTGGATTTCTGTCTGTAATGTACCTAGGTCTCTCTCTCTCCACTTGATCCGTATCTTTGCCATATCTTCACAAAACCATCATCTTTGTCAGTCTACAGATAAGAAAAATTGCATTCACTCACACCAAAACTGAATCTCAACCCATACCAGCACTGAAACCACCTCCATCTACCAGGTTGCACTTTTTGGCCAAATCCTGGGCTAGGTCACACTTTTAAGGCCCAAACCTGCATCCCAGGTCACAGTTTTTGCCCCAAAAAGTGCGACCCGGCCGTAATGATGAAGTAGGAGTAGTTACTGAGATTTAAGACCCTAATCTGAACTTTGAGTCCATCAAAAACAAAGAGTAGGATTAGGCCTCTTACTTGCAACTGACGGATCAAGATTCCAACGATCGGTTTGTCTGCTACGATTGCCGCAAGATTTAGGGCCTTCTCTCCTCTCCACATTCACCACAGCTACACAAGCAAATGAATGATTTTGGAGGGAAAATGCCTTATTAGAAGAACAAACCCTATTTTTTATTTCGCCCGCTGTGACCAAACCGTAGCCCCGTTTGACACACCATCTACACCATTGGAAAGCTCTCACTGAGCACTCAAATGGGTATTTGTTAGTTTTTCATGTTTTGATACTTCACCAAGACAAATTTTGTCCACGAAGGGTCTATTTACCTCTCCTCCAAATCGAATATCTCCACTTACAACACTTGTACTTGGGGCACCACTTTGCCTCCTTACTTGTCTTTGTTCATGTTGATTTTCGTCATGAGATACCCTATTGTACTCATGTTTTTATGGTTCCCCGTTGGACCTTTATTGTGTGGCAGCACCATCAAGTCGCCCTTGTTTAGTGCATCTGAGTTGAGTCATCATCAGTCATGGAGTCTATCTCGCGTCCCTTCGTATCCCGCTTTAGTCCTCCATCTTTCATTGCTTGGTCCCTCTCTCGTGTTGCACATTATGGCCTTCAGTACCATTGTCTCCTATCCCTCATGATATTGTGTCAGTCGTTGCCAAGCCATTCATGCCCTTTATGCTCTAACAAGGGAAGTCTTCCATCCGCTACTTAGTATCCCTCATTTCATCATCATCATTAGTGTCCGTCTGTTTGTCGCTCCACTATTTTCTCTCGCGCCTTAGTTGGGGACCCCTTATTGCCTCACCTATGGCGGACCTCCTTCTGTCGACATTAGCTCATTTACTCCAGAAGCCAGGTCTAGAGGGTGGTGTACCTTGGTTTGAGCTCCTGTCCACATGATCGCGATTCGTATACTTGATGGTCCAGTGATGCAGCAGCAGCTATTGGTGATTCTGTTGTGTAACCAGCTCTAAAGAGAGAAGAAAAGAGATATTCACGCCTTAGAAATGAGCCACTTCGAGGGGGCAACCTCCAATACCTTACATGAATGAACAATTCTTGGATGATACAATTTACAAAACCTCCTTTCTATATATAGGAGTCCATGGGGCCATAATGTAATCCTAGTGGGCCACAATGTAATCCTAGCCGACCTAACAATAATAATTTAAGGGCACAATAATAATAATAATGGGGTTACACTAACAACAATAAGGGACTATACTAGTAATATAGGGACCTAACATGCCCTCTCCTTCAAAAAAGTGTTGTCCTCAACACTTGAGTAGCTCTGGGTGCTTCTGTATAAAATTCTCATCCTCCCATGTAGAATCTTCAGTGGGTAAGTTCTTCCACTTGACGAGATACTCTGAAATTGATCGATTTCGTAGTTGTCGAGTTCTTGTTTCTGTGACCGCTTCAGGTTCCAATATGATTTTTCCTTCCTCATCAAGTTCTGGCAATATTGTTTGAACTGGAAGATTTTCACCTATAACCTTCTTTAAGCATGAAACATGGAAAACTCGATGCACTCGCGAAGAAGCAGGAAGCTCCAATTTGTATGCCATAGTACCAATCTTTTGCAACACCTTGTAAGGACCATAGTACTTTGGCGATAATTTATTATCCTTCTTAGCTTGCTTGAGGGACATTTTTTTGTATGGTTGTAGCCGTAAAAATACCCAGTCTCCTATAGCAAAACTTCTCTCGCTGCGATGTTGATCTGCCTGTTGTTTCATTCGATTTTGTGCCAAATTCAGGTTATCCTTTAAGAGTTGGAGAACTTCTTGCTGATGCTTGATGTGATCTTCCACTGCTTGAACCTTCGAATTTTCCCCTAAAGATGATGTGATCGATGGTGGATGATATCCATAAAGTGCCATAAATGGGGTCATTTTTGCTGCAGTATGGAAGGAAGTGTTATACCACCATTCAACGAGAGGTAACCACTTGACCCATTGTGTTTGTTTATCGGATACAAAACAACGAAGATATCCTTCCAAACATTTATTTACTATCTCAGTTTGACCATCAGATTGAGGATGATAAGATGAGCTATGAGCTAATTGAGTACCCAAACAAGAAATAACTCTGTCCAAAAATTTCCAGTAAAAATGGGATCTCTGTCGCTCACAATAACCCTTGGGCTTCCATGTAGCTTTTGAATTCTGTCCATAAATGTAGTAGCAACTGTACTTGCTTTAATTGGATGAGATAATGCACAAAAGTGTGCATACTTGGTAAGTCTATCAACTACCACCATGATGACACTCTTTCCTTTGGACTTAGGTAAACCTGTGATAAAATCCATTGAAATCTCCTCCCAACGTTGACTTGGAATGGATAAAGGTTGTAGAAGTCCCGGGTCTTAATTGTCTCAACTTTATTCTGCTGGAAAACCAAACATTCCGCCACAAACTTTTGAATATCAAATTTAAGGCCATCCCAAAAAAATTCTTTCTTCACCCTATGGTAAGTTTTTAAAAATCCTGAGTGTCCTCCTAAAGGAGAAGTGTGCAGTTCCAAAAGAATCTTTTGTTTTAGTTGGGAATTCCTACAAAGATATAAGCGATCTTTGTACCATAAGGAATCATTTTTCCAACTAAATGTATCGTATGTACTAGGATCTTACTGCAACTTTTGAATGAGTGTCCATACGAGGTTTCTGTAAATACTTTCTTTTGATTGGACGACTTTCAAAAGCAATGGGTCTTCCTTCTTGCATTAAAACAGCACCAATTCCATTTCCTGAGGCATCACATTCCACAATAAAGGTTTTTGTGAAGTCTGGCGTAGCTAAGACTGGTGCTAGGCACATTGCCTCTTTAAGATGTTCAAAGGCCTTAATTGCTTCAGGAGTCCATGAAAATGCATCTTTCTTCAATAATGTTGTTAGAGGTGCTACTATTCTCCCATAATTCTTAACAAACTTGCGATAATACCCTGTTAACCCGAGAAATCCTCGCAAATGCTTTATGGTTGTGGGAACTTTCCATTCCTTAATGGCTTTAATTTTGTTAGGGTCTACTTTAACACCCTCGTGAGATACAATATGACCCAGATATTCCACCTCTTGTACCCCAAAGAAACATTTGGATTTTTTTGCATATAATTGTTTCTCCTGCAATAGTTTGAGCACCCTATCAACATGTTCAACATGATCCTTCCAAGACTTGTTGTAGATTAGTATATCATCAAAATACTAGCACAAATTTTCTAAGGAAGGGTTTGAAAATGGAATTCATCAACCCTTGAAATGTAGAAGGTGCATTGGTAAGGCCAAAAGGCATGACCAAAAATTCATAATGACCCTCATGAGTTCGAAATGTCGTTTTTGGAATATCTTCAGTCTTCATTCTAATTTGATGATATCTTGAACGAAGATCCAACTTGGTAAAATAAATTGCTCCATGTAATTCATCCAATAATTCATCAATCACAGGAATGGGAAATTTGTCTTTAATGGTGAGCTTATTGAGCTCCCTATAATCCAGACACATTCGCCATGTGATCCATCCCTTCTTGTGTACCAATACTACAGAGCAGAGAAAGAACTTTGACTAGGCTGAATTATACCCGCTCTAACATTTCTCGCAATCATGCTGCCCAATTTCACTCGGGAAGAAGGATATCTATAAGGCCGATGTTTGGAGGAACACTTCTTGAATCAAATGAATAGCATGATCATGATCAATGCATTAGGTGGGAGTCCTTTGGAGTTTCAAACACCTTGGAATGATTGTCCAAGACTTGTTGGAGATCTCGCAGTAAATAGATGATTTTGATGTTGAACTTCTAGTGAGCATAATTGTGCAATTACGCCGTTGTTCTTTCTTTTAGAAGCTTTGTCATGCCATTGTATTTATTATCCTTCCCGGCTTCCCTTCAATACCCCGTAATTTCACTTCCTTTCCTCTTGAAAAGAATTCCCAAGAAAAGTTCTTGAAAATTAAAAAGCTACCGTCCCCAAAGATTGTAACCATTGTATTCCTGCACAACATCAGCACCCTCCCATAGGAATGGAAAGAATTACCAGTCAACACATATTCCCCCATGGTTACTTCGATGTTATTGCATTTTCCTTATGAGCAATTTATAGTTCCTCCATTTGCAACCATCACTCGACATTCAAAGCTGGTAGTGGAAACAATTTAATTCCTTGGCTACCTTACAATGAATAAAATTATGGGTGCTACCTCGAATCAATCAACACTATTACCTTTCTCTTCTTGATTTGTCCTTTATCTTGAGAGTCTGAGGAGTGGTAATTCCCGCCAAGGCATTACAATTTCCATATGGCTGGATTCATTTCTTCCTCTTCTTCCGCCGGTTCCCCGTATATCCTCTTCTTGTCTTATTTTCTTCCTCTTCACAATCTATGTAAAATAATTTCTTCTCAAGACACTTATGACCTTTAGTGTATTTGCTATCACAACCGTAGCAAAGCCCTTTTGCTCTTTTTTCTTCCAATTGTTGTGTGTCAACCTTGTAGGTTGTGGAAATCTAGATGTAGCCACACTTCCTTCTTTATAGAATTGAGTAGTCGACTTCCTTGTTGCCATAATTTTACATTCAACTTTTCTTGCCAACTCGAATGCCTTCTCTAATGAATCAGTTCCAACACAAACTTCATGTTGAATGTTATCCTTTAAACCGCTCTAAGAAGAGATCAATCCCGCGGGTCCTCCTCAAATATCAGCTTACCCTTATACTCAATTTTTGGAAGTCCTCAATGTGTCGCCCCACTAAACCTTTTTGTTTGGAGATTTATCAATTGGGTAAAGAAGGTGTTGCTCTTTGTATCCTCATAATGTGCTATCATTTTCCTCCGTAAAACTGAACATGAATTTTTTTACGGAACAAAGCCATCAAGTACCATACAAATGTATTTTGTTCTAAATGTAAAGTTGCAATGCGTACCTTTTGTGTGTTTTGCATCAAGCAGGGAGATCAAAAATATTGCTCCATCAGAGTATCCATGTTACGTGATCCTTTCCATCAAACTCTCATATCCATTTTTGGAATATGGTGGTTCTTCCCACCAACATTCGAGTTTATGAAATCAATGACACATTTATTTTGTTCTCATCATGAGGTTCTTCCTCCTATATTTCCGCTAATAGAATCATTTCTGGTTTTAAGCTTGTCATCAAGCCTTCCATGTATGCTTTTAGATCATTCTTCATGTTTTCTATGTTGTCTTTCATGTCATCCATCTTAGCTTCCATGCTCACTTCCATGCCATCCATCTTATCTTCCACGCCTTTCTTCAAACCTCCTTCCATCTTCACTTCCACGCCATCCATCTTAGCTTCCATGCCTTTCTTCAAACCATCCATCTTTCACTTCCACACCTTTCTTCAAAACTTCCATTTCATTTTTTGGTCGCTCTTTGCAAGAGTGAAATTTTGCTGCACTTGTTCTTGTAATTTCGATAGATCATGTTGCAATTCTTCATCTTCATGAGTCATGGTAGAGCTCAAGGCTTGATGGGTGTTGAATTCTTTTTAGGGCCATTTTAGAATCCAATATTGATATCTATTCTACAAGATGCCCTTGGAATCAATTCAACTTGATTCTTCAAACAAGACTTATGCAATTTGGAAAAAAATACACGCCTTTTACTAGCTTTGAGGAGCTCGATATTGAAATTGTATTATATATGTTATTTCAGATTTTCAATATCTGAAATTCAGCACTGAAGTATCCCTATGAATTATCTTTTGAATGCCACAGGTCTGACCTGATTTGGATTCTCCAAGACAAATTTGTGTCCAATCTCCCACAATGACTCCACCTCGACCGGTTCAGTAGAGCGAACTTGTACGACATGCCACGTGTCACTGTTTTGTCCTTTGTCTCTGAAATTGATAGCCCAGAAACTTCAACTGTGTGCTTGCGACCACTTTTTACGGCACTTCAATCTGAGTCTGGTGAGAGAGAGTTATTGAAGTTTTCCCCACGATCACTCTTTGAGATGCAATTCAGAGTCCAAAAAGCACTACCTTCCACAGATCATATCTCCAAAAATATTATGAAACCAAGTTCTGAAATTTTTTGAAGAATTTCCTCAGGATTTCAGCTTCGCACCATATGAATTTCAGACTCTGACCCTTCGTACAAAAAACTTTATAGCGCAAATGCCACGATGACCTGTTTATGAGCCTGAAAAAATACCTAAATTCCACAGATGATATCTCCTCAAATATTGCGAACCAAGATCTGAAATTTTTAGACAACCTTCCTCAAGATTTTAGCTTCGCATCCTAAAAATTTCAGCTTCTGAAGCTTCGTAGAAAAAAATTTATAGCGAAAATGCCACGATGACCTGTTTGGAGCAGCGAAACCCTAGAATCCCAAAGCTCTGATACCAAATGTTGTGTAACCAGCTCTAAAGAGAGAAGAAAAGAGATATTCACGCCTTAGAAATGAGCCACTTCGAGGGGGCAACCTCCAATACCTTACATGAATGAACAATTCTTGGATGATACAATTTACAAAACCTCCTTTCTATATATAGGAGTCCATGGGGCCATAATGTAATCCTAGTGGGCCACAATGTAATCCTAGCCGATCTAACAATAATAATTTAAGGGCACAATAATAACAAAATGGGGGTTACAAGGGTACAATAATAACAATAAGGGGGTTACACTAACAAAAATAAGGGACTATACTAGTAATATAGGGACCTAACAGATTCTCGGGTGTGTGTGAGATGTATCAACCCTCATGAGGGGGTGGCCCTGCAGGTAGCCCCCCACATGCCCAGATGACTTCTTCATTTCAGCCTTTGATGCAGCTCCTTACATTTGATGATGTTGGCCTCAACCGCTTGCAACGCCTTTTCGATTTGCATGTATCAGTCAGATTTTGCGAGCCCTTCCCCGTGTATAGGGGCATTTGGGGCGTATTTGTATCTCATGTACTAAACTATTATTGTATAAGTCCTGGTTGTTATTCCAGGCACAACATGTATGTGGGATTCATCATTCTATTTTCTGGCTTGTATTTATGCCAGCATGTACTTTATAGTTTGGTTCCTTGTTTACTGGACATACTATTCTTTTGTACTTTGTCTCGGAGGGCATAGGTATGCCTCCCCTACCGCCTTTCGCACAGGTACCACTTCATCAACTAGAGACTTGTTGCACCTGTAAGTCTCATCTCCTCAGGGTCTAGTCCTTTAGCACATTAGACTACCTTACATTTCTCTCTCTAACTTCCCTCTTGATGTCTAGTGATTGAGTTCTTACAACATACTTCAGTCATACGATTTGCTCCTAACACTCATACGTTGGGGGGAAATTTGTTACACCATTTTTTGGTCATCTAACCTATTATCATTAGATGAACCCAAGTACACCATGTAAGACCAATTTTACCCTAAGTAAAATTGCTTTCACTATGTGAAATAACTTAGTAAAACACCTTTATTGAGTTGTTTATGGTCTAAAAGGAAAACCCAAAAGGAAATAATAAACAAATCTATATTTGTTTATACTTCCTGGTCATATTTAACCCAAAACAAGGAAATCAATTAAATAAATCCTTATTTATTTGATTATTTCCTAGGAATAAGTTATTTAAATCCTATTTAAATAATATTCCTAGTTAAATTTGGCTAAATCATTTATAAATAATTAAATAAATCATTATTTATTAAATTATATTCCCACCATTTCCTTAAAATAGTTAATAAAACATTTATTTATTTATTATTTATAAATAAAGGAATTGACCCAAGTCAAAAATCCTTTTCCCTCCAACAAATATAATAAAATATTCCGAAAGGGTGGTTCTAGAATTTGATTAATAATATTTTATTCATGCACCAAGTTCTAGATCGCCCTAATATTTTGTTATAAATAGAAGGGTTTTCCCCATTCATTAGTCACCTTTGATTGCATTAGATCACTCTGGATATATACACTTGGTCACATTTTCTCCATTTTTGCCTTGTGAGCTCCCATTGAGTTCTATGTTTGTCTGGGTTTTATACAGCAACAAGAGAGAGAAATTTTAGATCTGAAATGCTGAGGACTGTCAAGAACCCATCCCATTGAGGAGAACCGGAAAACACTTTTTTTGTTTTCCTCTCAGTTGCCCCTTTTTTATATAATATAAAAAATTCTTTCAAATACATTGTTCTTGTCTTGTCTATTGGATGCATGGAGCGATATTTCATTTTTACTGCTTAATGTATTTTATGCTTAGATCTGGATTTGTGCAGCATCATTTGGATCAACTAACTGCAGACTTAAAGATATTGGCAGTCATACTTGATGTTAGGGCTATTTTTTATGCATAGCTAAAGTGGTCTTTTACGACGAAAGATTCATACTAACATGCATGATGGGAATGGCAGCAACATGGAGGATGAATTTGGCATGAGGGGATGTTAAGGTAGTAGGCAGCAGCATGAGGGAGCACCATATTGCAGAATACCAGTGCTATCTATATGGAGGACTGATCCAGGATGGAGGGCTCATCTTGGGCTGAGTATTCCCCAGGATCCTGATGCATGCATGATTCTTGATGACCAGGAGGGAGATGACTGATACAGAGTTTATGATATGGTCATCTAACACTATGGAAGATTATTCTTGGCTAGAGTTTCTAGTCTCAAGAAGAAATTATTGTATGCAACATATGAGGGCTTCCTAGCTATGCACTTGGATGCATACTTTGATTGGCTAGAGGAGTTCACTTGGGAGGGAATTAATTATGGCACCTATTAGCATAAGGAGAGATGCATAGCCCACTTGTTTATGGTGGAGAGAACCTCACAGCCACTTACTTACTCATTGGAGGTAGAGGGAAATTCTCAGTTGGGCCATTTCAGCTCAAGAGCCCAAGTACAAATTGGAGAAGGTATAATCTCACATTTTATGTTGTACTCTCCCTCCTTGTTTGAGCAGCATGATGAGAAAAGAAGATTTGATTCCTTCTTGCATAATTTACAAGGATGTATTTGTAAGCTTTTTGGCAGAAGAATGGACCATTCTTATGGTGGTTTGTGGAGGGAGCCACATGCTCCTTGGTGTGCATCATTGGCACCAATTTATATTTTCATGTTCCTATCTTTTGAGATGTGTGTGGAAGCAAACAAGTGGTTGGGAAAGGCACTTGTTATGTATATTTATGATGCAGGAAAGAGGCTCACTGCGTTGGTCCCATGAGAGGAGCAGTGACCCACTCTCTAGTTGTCATGTGACGGCTTGTTTACATTGTATTATGCTACCTTGTATTGCTAATGCTTATTTATTCACAAGGAGAACTATTTGGAGAGTGAATTATATGTTGGGATAGCCCATTGGGAGCACTATTCTCCCCATTACACATGTTCTATATTGCAAGAGATACCATGGGAAAACCATGATTGCCATACTATTACTTTTCTCTTCTTGTGGGGCAAACCACTTGGAGAATTTGCAGAGGCATTTCATGGCTGAATATTTTGATGGGGTAGCTTGGGCCACCATTGGAGGCCATACCATTTCATCCCTAGGATAGAGGCAGCCCCATATGTACTACCGAGGGAGAGAAGAGCCTATTGGGATTAAGTAGCAAAACTCTCCATTCAACCCCAATACATTGCACAGAACCGGGGGCAAGATTTCCATTTTGATGATAGCATGGGTGAGGGGATCACCAATGGAATTATATTTTCCCATGCATGTCATCACTCCTACCTTGAGGAGGTCATGGTTTATTAGGGATATTTCCACCTACACCTTCTATCTTTCTGAAAGGTGCACCATTCCGGCTTGCATACTTGGGAGGAGGCACTGGAGGACAATTTTATTGCAACATATCTTGAGCAGCGGTGGAGATTGTTGATGAGGAGGCCACAAAAGAAGAAGGGGGAGAAATTTTGTTCTCTCTATGTAGTTTCTTGAGGACAAGCAACATGTGGGAGGGAAGGATTGTAATGTTCCCAATTTTAGCCTCAAGCTAAAATGGAACATTATAGTGGCATATTTTATTTTTGCTTAATAAAATGGGTAAGGAGACCCCTTAACCATTGGTGATAGAGAAATAACACTCCTTATGAGGAAGGAGGATAAATAAGAAGCTGAAATAAACATCTAATGGTGTGAACATGATGTGGATCACCTTGAGTTGGCCATTTTTGACCAAGTCAACAACGATGCCTTAGAGGGGTGGCTTGCTTGAGAAGACAACGCAGTTTTTGGAGGGAAAGAATTCAAAGTGAATGGAAACCATAATTGTGGGACCTATGGTGAAAGAGATTCATTTTATTTATAAGAAAGAAGTATCAGCTCATTTGGTTCATGCTTTGATTCAGAAATTTCATAGTGAGGCCAAGGACTTGCACATATGGGTTGTTTAGCAGGATTGCAGTGCTCTTGAGCACTAGGGGTGTTCCCGGGAGGGGATCCCCCACCTCTTCATCATGGGAGGAGAGGATTTGAGCTGCATTTCCTCATTCTAGCATTTTTCCAAGCTCACTCCTTTAGTTGCAGCATTATTCCTATAGCAGGATGGTGTTGTGTAGCTGGGGTAGCAGCAGAGGAACTCATAGAGTCCTTCCTTACTTGCCTTTTCAGTGGAGGATGGATTTCTTCATTAGAGGAGCTGTAGAGAGGGCTCTTGGAGCATATTTCATATCTATGGCATTAGGCCACTCATTCACCAACTCCCACTGCACATTCACTTGGAGAAACTGCATTATTCCATGAGGGCAGTGTTGAGGGAGATTCCTCTGCTCATTAGGAGGAGTGCTTTTGAGTAAAAAGGGGATCATCCCATTTTTCCTTGAGGGAAATATCAGAGGATGGCATCATCATGTCAGATCAGCCATAGCCTTATATTCATTTGGCTTCAATTTCAGTGACAATTTGTTTGTCACTATTGTATTGTATCTGGCATTTCTAGCAATCTCCCTGAGATTGGCTAGAAATCCTATATTTAGCCCATTTTATCATGTTTGGGAATTTATTTGTATTCATTCAGCCATATTATCATTTTTTATGTATTCAACAACTGCATCTCTCATAGAGACTACACAGTTATGGTTTTCCGGCATTATGTGTAGCTGCAGCTACTCCTGCATTACATTGTATATTCATTGGAGGTTGGTTCTAAAGCTTGAGGGCCTTGTTCCTCATGATATTTATGTATAATCTTGCTGATATAATAATATTATGATGGCTGTAGTATTTACCCTTTCATGATACATTCATAATTGCAGAGTTTCAGATTGATGTTTTGCATATTGTTGTGGCTCTCTCTTTGAGCATTGTTTTAGAGACCTATATTGGGGAGATCTGAATAACCCATCTAGTGTTATTTCTTTGAGATCATTTTCTGCAAGGAACTTTTATTCCATATGTACTAGGGCATCCCAGCATTGGTTTGTCTTATTTTTTCAGCGGCTTCCTTATACAACGTCCTCCAGGACCCTGTAGCATAAATTCCCGAAGTGGAATATTGCATATCCATAGGCAGAGTTTGTGAAGGGCTAGCTAGCCTCAGGATCTCTCCCTTCTTTGGAAGGAGACATGTCCTATAAATTCCCCAACAGTCAATCTCTGAAATGGACTTGTGATAGCTCACTGAAGAAGGAATTAGAATATCTTAAAGATATTCCCTATAAAGCAAAGATTTCCATATTTGGAATATTACTTCCCCTCCCAAATGTTGCTTGTCCTCAAGAAACTGCAAGGATATAACTGAAGAATCTCCACCCAAGGCATGGAGTCTGAAATATGTTGAGGAATATCTTCCCCATGTATATCCTCCATCCCCCAAGCAATGATCCATAAGAAGTGAGTTACCTCCCAACATGGCAACTCCTAACAATCATCTTCCACCTTTGGCTCCTACAATATAGGTGGGCTGAAAATCTAATCTTGGTAGACAAAGTAGCCTACCCCACGCTGTCCTCCTCTCCACTTAGGATAAGTGTAGAGTATATGTTGATCCTGGGTTGCAATAAAGTTGCCTTCCAGTGGCAAGATGAAGACTAGACCTCCAAAGATCTCTTCTCCAGAGTTATGAAACATGCTATCCAAAATCATCTCATATGTGATGATTTGGTAGTCATCACCATATGGCATCCAGTCAATCATATGGCTCAGCTCAAATGGAAACAAATGTGTTGCTGTAGTGGCCACATGTCCTCTCATGCTCCCATTAGAACATGCAATGCAAATAATGTGGGAGATCTCTCCCTCAAGAGACACATCCAACCAATGCACCATTATCCCAATCATGCTCTCATCAAATACAAAGACACTAGAAAAATGATGAACCAAGTTGAAAACCATGCTTGTTGTCATGTGTGGCAAGAGAGAAGGACAATGGACCCTCAACTGTAACCTATTAGCACCTAATTTGAACCTCAGGCTGAAGGAAGGCAAATCAGGGTAACCTTCAAACCATGCTCAGCCTTGTAGCTAGCCCTACAAGGTTAGGAGAGGGCTCTCTCCGTGAAAAAATATTCAGCGAAGTGTAACTGCAAAATGATTTTAGGCTAGGTATAATAAATGGAAATGTTTTATAAAATTTCAGGGTTGTATGGATCAGATGGGGTTGGGCAGTTTGAAACTGGGGAATCAAATCAGAGATACAGGGTATTTTATGGGGAAAGGTAGGCAGGGATTCTAACAATTTAGTTTAAATAATGCTGGAATGTCTAAGACTGGTGAGGAGCTGAAAAGGGCATAGAAGATGGATCCTTTTCAAACAGAAGAAAACATCGAGTATTGAATGATTTCCCAAGGCAGAGCATTATACAATGGATTCTACCTATCTATCTTGAAAACATTCAACCAGAGATATGAATGAATGAATGGAAAACATAACAATTAACAGATGAACACAAAGTAGAGAACAGTGCTAAAATCCATTCCACAGGGATCCCAGAAATCAATACTGTATTTCTTTATTAATTCCCTGCCAAACTGTTACAAATGGAGTGCAGAGTGTCCTCAATGATTTCCAACTTATTCCACTGTGACCCCCCTTACAAATGACTCATAAATCACATTAAATATACTGAATTTGAGGGGAGTAGATCCACAGAAAGAGGGGCTGTTTCAACAGCCCAGAAACTAAAATCTGAATATAGGAAAAAGATCAACAATTTTCCCCTGAAAAGAAGGGGCAACATAACATTTTGACCATACGAAGAATTTGCAGTTGCTCAAACAGAGGAGGAGAAAGACAAATTGGGAACCATTTCTCCTTTTTATCGTTATTGTCGTGCTGTAATGATCTCTGTGCTTATATTTAGCTCTTAGCCTTGACTATTTCTTTTCTTTTGTTGAAAATCCCCTTTATGTTGAGAAATGCCCTTTGGAACCAATAAAACTAAAATTTTACCATTTAATGAAGAAAAGTCCCTTTTGGGTGAAAAAGAGCAAAGGAAAGGATGGTGGGCCCAATATGCGATCGCGAATCGCAATCGCAAATCACAATCGGAAATGGGGGAAGGTGTATTGGGACAATGTGATTTTGAAATTGTGATGCGATAGTATATAGTGGAAGTTTAATGGGAAAATCAAAATCGCAATCAGGAATCACAGCAGGAGAGGAGTGGGCACATTGAAATGATAATTTGTGATGCGATGAAGTAATACAATAGAGCAGTGAAAATAAGTGAGGTCCGATGGTGTAAATGAAAAATCCCTTTTAAAACAAATAAAAATGAGTTTTCCACATTTTACAAAGGGAAAAACCATTTTTCATGGAAAAGGCGAAAGGGATTAAGGTGGGACCCAAGGGAGGAATCACAATCGCGATCAGGAAGGGAAGCGGGTTTAAGTGCTTGGAAATAAAATATGCAATTGGTGATATGCGATTCATCACATCGGGGAAACCAACATAGCGAGACGAATGATAATGCGATGCGATCAGGCTTGCGATGCTCCCGATCCGATCGGAGGTGACTCAATCGCATCGGAGGTTTGTAATCGGGGAAGGGTCAATCGGGAGCCCATGAATCATGATGCGATGCGATCGCATCGGAGTTTGTAGGATGTGGAAATGCAAGAAGGTTTTGGGGCAAAGGGAAAAATGCATAAAAAGGCAGAAATTGTAAAGTTTTGAAAGGCCATCGGAACAAAAAAGAAAAGGGGAAAAGTTGTGTTTTAGGGCCAAAATTGATTTAAGCATATCTTCCAATCCAGAAGTTAGTTTTGGGAGTATGATATACTATTGGAAAGCTCTTTCTAGGCTCCTTTTGATGAACATATCTAGAACATGATATTACATTGAAAATACCGTGGAAAACACCTTTGAAACATAGACCTGACAAGGACAACCACCAGTGGAATAATTTTATATCATGACCTAATGGAATGATTGAAAATTTCTTCAGAATGGGACACCTAAGATTCACATGCAAATGTATTTTGATCCCTGGTGGAAGTATGCAAATAATTACCCTAACATTGGCTCCAATGGGGATGGTAGCTCCTTGGAGGTGCCAAGAACACCGTAGACCTAGTAGCCTTATCCATTGGATATGGAGTCAATAGCTAGAAACTTACTTCAAAAAATGACTTAAGACTGAGTAAAACACAATTGAAAGACTGGAAATGATGCTTCATAATTGAGCTTATTCATCAAAACCTACTCTAATTGTTCCATTAACCACCTGATCAAGTGAAATGGAACAACCAATGCAACCATGTAAGCATCCTGGCTGCTATTTGAATTCTCCCCAAGTGCTTTCTTATGAGCAAGAAGAGAGAAGAACTGAAAGGCAACTCCCATGGAAATTTGGAATGAGATTGAATCTTGAAAAATTTGCAAAGCATGAGTTGACCGGCTGACCTCAAGAATAATGCAAAAGGATCTTCATAAGAACACTTATTGATTCCCATCCCATCTAATACATTACTGCTTTGTTCTAGGTAATCTTCGTACCTTGATTTTAAAATTTTCCTAACGTCTGTGCTTTCTTTCTTTGATGACTGCAGCAAGTTGACAAAAGGATCCTGAAACTCATGAATAACCAATCTCTCTTGATGATTAAAACCAAAAAAAAAATATTCTTCATTACTCTCCTCATATGACTGCAAATCCTGATATGAGCTTTGTAATCAAACACATGTTGAACAAGACAACGAAATTGGCTTTCGAATAAAATTATTGTCAACACTCTTTTCTGGCACATGGTTAGCCAATGGAGTAGGACTTTTACTGTAGATATCATCCAACACATCGGCTATAGGGTCATAAAAAAATTGAAATGAGTGCTACAACGTATCTATTGATTTTAATGAGACTGCATGACACTCTATAGACTGCTCATACTTTCCTTTAGAGATGTTATGAAAATTCTGCTTTAAAAACTAAAATGCTTCAAAACATAATGGCACAGAATCATCTTGCATCATTTGATCATATGTTTCATCTTCCAAGTCTTTATCTGTAATGTGACCTTAAATAGCATTCGATGGCTGAAAATCTAGAGTTATGGAGGATTTTATATCGCAAACGTTTTCCTCAACCATTTCAAGAGAATATTTCTCATTAACAACTTGCTCAAGAATTTCACTATCTACCTCAACCCCAACATTAAAACTAAGAGACTGTTGATTTATGATTGCATGAAAGTTATCTCTGATGAACTGAAATGAGGTAAAACAAAGAGGCAAAGATCCCTCACTTACTTCCAAATTTTATAGGCTTTCACTGTCATGGATAATATGCATCGGTTGATTACTGTTTTCAAGCTGTTGAAACTAAAATTCCTCCCAGAATCCAACTGGTGTTTGCTCTGCAAGATTAGATTTTGTTTGGAAAACATAATCATCATCATCATACTGATCAAACTTTGGAAAATCATCAACATAAAACACATCATCAAGCATACATGTCATATCGACAGATCTCTCTTCTCCAAGATGTTCTATAAAACAGTCATTATCATATCGATGAAAACTAGGATAAGAGAGAGAATGTTTTGGATCAGCCACTTGATCTTGAACATCATACTCATTCCTTGTAGTGATTTTTCGCATCATCTCTTCCACTGCGCTTATCAAAAGGTCGAGCTTTACCTATAAAGATGTTAGATGCTCTGCAACGTTCTTCTTTTCTTCTTCCTTTAGCTTTGCCCTTCTGATCAGCAGATTAGATTCTACATCTACTGCACTGTTCTGCATTTCTTCAAGTGTTGCAAGGTTCCTTTCTCTCAGCTGAAACTCCATTTTTGGATCAAAGGCACCCAGGTAATGTAAGAGAGTTGAGCCAGGAGGAGGTCTTATATCTTCAGGTATCGAATAATAGACTCGATTGAATCTGGTAGAAAACTGTTGTACTATCTCCCTTAGCTGTTTTTTCAGCTGGGCATACTCTTCTAGAATCGGGAAAGGGTTTTGTTTGACCACCCATCTGTCAAGAAGATTTTGACGAAGATTTTGTTATAGCATCATTTCTCACCTTGACATGATTCATGATTGCTTCATGGCTTTTGGGCACCCATTCCTATAGACTTGGACAAATTCACTTAAAAACAGTGTAAAATCCCCCATACGCGACTATGCCCGTGATTTTCCGCGTGTATACGCGAGTCCAGCTAGGCTTTTCCGTGTATGCCATTAAAATGATTAAAAAATATATAAAAAATCCCTAATTTCGCGCTGGGTTGATGGTTACTCAGGTAGTTCAACCACCCCAGCCCGTGGCCAACTGTTTCCAACTGCTGAAACTACTTGGAGGGACTATAAAAAGCCCTCATGTGTATGGCCTAAGGGAGAGAGAGAATTATTGATATTATACTTTGTTGGTATTCCCTATCCAAGTCTGATTCCCCGTGCCTCCTGCACTTTCCTAGTTCATTGTTGGAAACCCTTGTTTCCTTGAGATACACATCCCTTTATATGTTATCTCGTATGCACCAGTTTGGAAGGAGTCTTAGCGAGGCAAGGGCTGGACGGATCCGGACGACGGTCTGCGAAGGCCTTGGAAGGATCAGGTGATCTCTCCTCTTGTTACTTTTGTACATGCTATTTATAATACAGAAGTATCATGATGTTCCCGAAATAAACGTGTTAGTGTATGCTTTTATGTATGAGAATATTTGTTATACAAGCATTCATTATGATTTATTTAATGTTTTATATGAATCTCACTAACATTTAGAGTAGATATATGCTGTACAACCTGTCCTTTGTGCTGGTTTCTTCTTGTTTTTTAGGTTAAGAAGGAAGGACGGTTGCTGGGGGTTTGGACCCCACGTGGATCTACTTCAACCGTAGGACCTACGGGTAACTTTCTCATTCTGCTCTATTTGGTTTTTTTGAACGTGCATGGTTGTGTGAGTCTCTGTTAAGTAGCATGCCCCTGCTCTGTGGAGGTTGTACCCCAACCAACCTCTAGGGTGAGATTTCCCCGAAACAGAACTGACGACTCCGCTGGGGAACACATTTTTGTGATTCTCCTGTTGGGTGGTTTCAGCGGTTTGGTAGGATCCCAACAGTTTTAACTTTCATTTGCAGTCCAGTTTATTTTCTTGCAGTTAGTCTGAAGTCTAGGTGTCTTTTCCAGTCTTGTTCTTTTTGTTTTTTCATTATTTACCTTTGCATACGCGCCTTCTTTTGCACACAGTCACGTATACACGCGATTTTGTCTGAAGGAAACCGCGTATACGCGAGTTTCCCTTAGAACAGACGCGTATGCACGCTGGTTGCACAGCTGTGAAGCCGCGTATACCTAGGCAGATTTTGAATTTTTGGGATTCTTGAATTTTTGGTCCTTGCTGGCTGTGGAGGCCTGTTTCTACAGAGTCTCTGTACTTACTGGAGTGTGAAGGAAGTGGTTTCATGTCTTTTCTCTCTTTCGTTTGAGTGAAAACTAGTCTTTTTGGCAAAGTGTTGTTTCTGGTGCTGGCACTTCTGGATTGAGTTCCAAGATCGCTTTCTGAGCATTCTTGGTTGTTCTGCTTTATCAGAACAGAGAGCTTCTGCTCACTGACTCGCTCCTATCTTTGTGTTGTGCTTTGCATTGCGATTTTTGCTTCGTTTTTGATTGGTTTTCTTGAGTTCCATAGGCTAGGGTTTTGTTGCAATTTTCGAAGAACTTTTCTTGCTTCTTTGGAGTCTTTGTTTGCAACGAGTTTGCACTATTTGTCCAGGCTGATTGGCTGAGTTTTTGGTCTTCTCTTGCTCTTAGTGATCTTCCTACGAGTTAGCTTTATAAGGTTTGGGAGCATTGTTGAAGTTTGTGCTTGAAATTCGGTCTCGATTTGATAACATATAAAGGGATACTCATAGAGTGATGGAACCAAAACCGAAGTACGTTTCCGACGTGCACAAGATGAAGCTAGCGCACAGAAGAAACCCTCTGAACCAACCAATAATGAAAGCTGACACAGAGGCGAGAAATCCACCGATAGGGTCAAATGGAAATCAAGGTACTGCACGAATCCCAAGTGTGATAATGTGTGCCGATCGTCAACACAGGGGAAAGTCTCACCTACCAAAGACCCAGATGATGATCAAATGCCGAGTACGAGGTCACCTATCAATGACGGAAATAGGCCCAAGGTGTTGGCTTAGGTTTGCTCTCGCAGCAATGTGTCGTAGGTCGATAAGAGACAAACCCAATGCAAGAAGAAGTCAATGGGGACTTTCTCAAACCAAAGACGAAGGTAAGACCAAAAAATCCGATGTGATAGAACATGATACCGAAAAGACCGGGAAGGCCGACCGAATAATGAGTCAAGAGACACCGCAATGGCCGACTCAAAGTTAAACTTCCCTTGAACAAAAGCACGACTCATGATGACCATGGCAAGAAAGTGACACTCGCATAAGTCCGGGCTGGGCGCAGAGGCAAAAACTCTCCATATGATCGAAGAGATAACCAACCGGGGAGAACCGACAAGTGAACGTGGTAAAGGCCGAACTCTAGGTCAAAAACTAGAACCATCCCAAATGAAGGAAATATATATAAGTATATGTGCTTTGTTCAAGGGCAGCAACAACCGACTCCGCACCGCCATCAAAATAACGAAGATACATCCCGTTCCCGCTCTTTTGTTATATTTAATTTTTTTTTGTCTTTTTCATATAATAAGCCTAAAAAAGAATAAAGAATGCTGTGGTACAATGGATAGAACGAGTATCAAGAAAGCAACATGCACTAGTTCCCCGGATTGGAACAATCCTATGCTCAATGCAAGGTGGCGAAAACTGGCCGTTGATACTCGCAGGAACATTCCATCCATGGGTACAAAGGTGTCAAGTCGTGATAGCTAAGTGCATGCAATGGTTAACTTGTACGTAAAGTCAAGGTCAAAAGTTGGCTTAAACATCGTAGTCTAAATGAAGCCGGCTAAAGGCCAGGATAAACAAGTAGCCAATATGGAAGGCAAGAATACAACTTAAACGACACCAGGGAGCCTCTAAGGTATAAGCCAGAAATGATAAGTGATGAAGGAGAAGAAATGAAGCTTCAAATACGTAAGATATGGCGCATCAAAGAGGACTTCCGAGCCTACATAAAGCAAAGATAAGTAACAAGTGATAGCGAGGAACTAACTAGGAAGCCCATGTAAAGGAAGGCTCTATCATCAAGTCATGATTAAATAATTACAGTGAATGGGTGTAATACCATGACCTCGATGATCGACTCTAAGGCAAGTGATCGCATGGAGGCTAGTATGCAAGATGCATGGAAAGTGATTCCCTAACCTATATGCCAAGAAGATCATATACCTGCCATGACGAGTCGGAAATCATGGATCAAACCGGAAAATCTCAAATCGGCTTGCCAAAATGTACTTGAAAACATACAAACGGGCACTTCCAAGCAATCGAGTTATACAAAGATAAGATGTGACGTAAAAAATACATAAGGAATTTCAGAAAATTTTCAACTTTTTAATACAATGTATTGTAAATTAATTTCATTTGGTTCATTATTGCATAGCTGATTTGGAAAAAGTGCTCCTCGAGCTAAAACTTCTTTCACAAATCGTGAACAAATCAATCGGCCGGAATTCAAATAAACTCGTGTTAGGCTCCTTAATCATCCTGTTTATTCATTTTTTCCATTTGGAAATTAAAATTAAGTGATTTTTTTCTTTGAAACCCTTGCTAAAAATTGCGTATCTGCGCATACGAGGGTTTAATGAAGGAAACCCGCGTATACACGCGACTGTGTAAAAGAAAAACCGCGTATGCGCAGGGCCGAAACTTAAAAAGCGTGGCTAAAGCAAATTTTGATGAAATTTCTCAGGATGACCATCTCATGGAGGGAACGTGAGCATAGCGCAGTAGACCAAGAGGTCATGCAGGACCGCGCATCTCAAAACATCCTCCGAAATTGCGGATTGTTGAAATTATTTAAAATGCCCAATATGAAAAGTAATGTGCGATTGCTAGAAATGCTCGTAAATTACTGGGAACCAGATTAGGATTGCTTCATAATTGATCAGATGCCACTACACATAGAAGTGGAGGATATATATTTCATCACTGGACTCTCCAGGAGGGGAGAACCAGTAGACCTGCACGGAAAACCCCTGGGAGGGTTAACCGTGGAAGATTATGTCCACGTATATTGCGTAGATAATTCCAAAAAGGTTGGAACGCAGATTGCAATAAGAGATATCAGGGATTTGCACATGAAGATCCTCCTTTTCACCATCAGCAGAGTGGCAGGATCTTCCTCACTACATCAGGCGTCCAGGATGCAAATGAGTATAGCTGTAGAGTGTTTGACTCATGTTTACGATTGGTGCACAGCCCTGCTACAGAACATGAAACAACAGCTGACCTCTATTCGCCAGGTAAAAACTAAACACTTTGGCTATGGTACCATTTTGACAACATTCTTCTTTGAGAGGATTCCAGCTTTGAGACCCAGAGTCATCTCGACTATCAGCAGCCCGCGGGACCCAAGAATTGCCCGTTGGGCAGACATGATGAAGAGACTGGGGGGCAGCGAAGTACCCCGAACCACCTGGGACGATGAGTTCTTCCTGTGGTGGGGAGAACAGATCATCACAGTGGACGACTATCCCTATGCCGGGATGGATTTTCGAGGAGATCCAGATCTAGTACTTCCACCTGGCACAGCATGGGGAGCAGTCGGTAAGTTTTTGCAAATTTTTTTTGACTTATATGATTTTTTTTTTTGGATTTTTTCAAATATGTATGAAAAAATGAAAACAAACATGTTTTTGATTGGATTCATAATGACTGACAAAAAAATGATCATGTTTCAGATGTTGGACCAGTTCGTCCTGAGGGCCTACCACGCCATAAGCGCCGCAGAGGTGAGGCATAGACAGTGGATTCTGACAGGACTCTCCAGGCCGTGCAGAAAAACTTGGAGGGACTGACCCGCCAAATCCCTATGGCTGCCGTGGAGGACTTGCCGGAAGCCGTCCAGAGACGGGTTGTAGGAGTTCCTCGGGACTGGGTTAGATTATTCCGCCATGTGGCCACTGCAGTTATGTTCTATAGGAACACGACTTCTGGGCAGGGTCCTTAGGAGTAGACAGATTTTATATATTAGATGACTGTATATTCTTTTTTGAGACTGAACATGATGGGGCATAAGCCCAAGTTTTGTACGAGATTATGAATCCAAATTTTGTAAAGTTTTTTGACACTCCGATGATAAGACATCAAGAATAAAATTTGTGGAAGAATGTAACACACTAGGAATATGTTCAAGGGACAAAGGAAGATACTTAGACAAAGTAAACCATTATAAAGGAGGCTCTCAAATATGGAAACTAATGATAGAAATATTCCCTATATTATAGGAAAACTTACTTGGATACTAGGAAATGGAAAGAGAAAATAGTTTCAAAATATAGCATAATGGGTAACCTAAATTTGTACTCCCTACCACCTCTTTTTCCTCTAGAATACTAGTTAAAAAAAGCAGACAAGCAAACAAGCTCAATGTTAACGACATATCCTTTGGGAACCATGAGGGGAAATGGTGTGGCTATAATCTCTATTTTATTCCCCATCATTTAAAATATCCAACACATGAAGTCAAGAAATATTTGGTAGGTTGTACCCCGGTGTCTCTCTGAGAAAAAGACATAATAGGTTAGGGGAATTCCATTTACACAATAAAATAGGGTATGAATCATAATTATCTACTCTAGCTTCAAGCTCTCGTATTTGGGTGAATATTTGGAATTTCGTTAGTCTCCCCAAGATAAATATATTCTTTTGGATGCTTGCACACAAAAATATCTTTAAAAACTAGAATATTTTCAAGAGAGGAATCTATGGTCCATCAATATTTTCTCTTTGCAGGTTTGAAGTTGTTCCCATTAATCACCTATTCTCGGCATGCAAATTTATGAAGCAAATTTGGGGGAATGTTTTGCAATAAATTAACGAACATATAAAATGGCCAAAAATGATACATCACCTTTTGGAATCTTGGAAAAAATATTATAAAGCCTCTTTTATGGGGAAATCCCTCCTTAGAAGAGTATGGATACCCATCCCCAAATTTGTATCCTGAAAAACCTAGTTACCAAGAAACAAGGTAATTTTCTAGGATTCTTATACACTCCCAGAGGTGGTAGCAAAAAGAGAAAAATATATTTTTTCTTAATATTTGAAACTCAATGATATACATTTCTCCAATTAACAAGGTTTAGATAAATATTAATATTGATGTATTACCTAATTTAATCTTCAGTGCAACATCAACCCTCCTCCTAAGAAGAATCAATTTTGGCATTTATCAATATCAAATATCCAATTCCAGTCATGTCTTTATATTTAAAAATGTCATCTCCTATGATTTGGTGGAGCATAAAAAAATCATATGGGTGGTAGGAGTTGGGGTGGGGGGGGTTATCTATAGGCCTGGAGGACAAATCGGTTATGATTACACATGGAGTTTGGGGGAAGCATCTGTGGAGATGTATTCTCTTCTCCAAGATTTTCTCCCAGTAGTGTTAATACCGAGAACATATCTCATCATACTATGTCATTCAAATGATACAATCATACATATTTATCTTGGCACCAATCATTCATAAGGGGATGTTTTTAGTTTGTATAAAAGAATCACAAACCTCCTAGATTTATTTCAAATATTCAAATCAAACACATATTTAAAGATCTAAAATGTGCCCCTTACAAATTAGCCATTCAAGATATACAACTAGCCCTTGGAACCTTGTTAATAGAAAAATCTTGGAGGGATGGCCCATTTCCATAGCAAATTTTAATGCAAATTAAAAAAGGTGGCATGAGTCTTATGGCGATTGCATGCAATGGTCATAGAGGCACTTGGATTAATTAGGGGCTCAAAAAATCATACCATCAACCAAATTTTGTTCATTCCCTAATGACATCCACATCACATGTTTATAATATACCCATATTGTGTATGAGGAGTCCATAAAATCACTTCTTCGAAGATCAATTATAGAACTCAATCTAAGGACTAATCAAGTTGCCATTATCATGTAATTTCATCAAGGGAAATTATGAATTGGAGTGGCACAAAAGTGAGATGGAAAGGGAGGTGACACATTAAATGGGTCTCGTTGTGGGGGGGATACATCATAAACAACATATAGGACAAGGAGATAAGAGGATACTAGAATTTTTCAATAATTGTAGGGCAGTCACAAGACAACAAGTGATCTAGATATTTTACTTCATGGATGCATACAAAATCACATATAAAAGAGTGTATAACCAAGTAACTTAAACACACTAAAAGAAGCAGAAAACATAAGCAAACATGAGATCAAAGATACAAGACAATTTGATTACAAAATTCACCTAGTGTGGGATACGTCTCCGGGCCTTGCTCAATGTGGGGAAGCCTCTTTCATTAAATGGTAACAAAAATGAATTACAAGCAACTTTACAAAAATGACACCTTATACCTTCACTTCTGGTGATGCCCTGAAAATGGAGACTCGGACTGGAAAAATAGGCTGCACGGTTGGATTCCTGGTGAGAAAGCGTGTAAAAATGACTATAAACTTGTCTCATTCTGACACTGGAATTTATGGACCATAAAGGAACCTTTTCAGCATCAACACATATTCCTCGTTTAAGGTTCTGCCCTCTTGGCCGCTTAGGTTTCCGCTGGTCGGACCCGCTCTGCTCTCCGCCATTTTGGTTGAATCAAATGCAAGTGGTTTAAATATAATTCTCCAGTCGAAGTTTACCAAATGAGCCGTTGGCTTGTTGGTAAACAACGACGATTATGGTGGGGGCGGGCCAGGTTCAAAACCCCCCGTGCCCATATATATTTTTGGAATTCCTTTTAATTAATGACACACACACACACACACACAAAGTTTCAACGATATCAATGTTGATTTTAATACGAGACTACCCGTTTGGCGGTCCGGCCTCGTTGAGTCAGGTGGGTTCGAATTCCGCCAGTCTCACCTTATATGGTAACACCGTTTCAACAAATATCATATATATAATATGACTCGGTTGGGCTCGGTTGCTCAAGTTTGACCTGTTGTAACATCCTTTTATTTTTACTTGTATTTGTTTAAAAAAAAATAGAAATTAATATACATACATACATACATACATATATATATATATATATATATATATATATTTTTTTTTTTTTTTTACATAAAGAAAAAGAAAGAATAGAGAAAAATAAAAGGGATATCTGAAAAACATGTTATAAAAAAAGGAAAATATTGAAAAAAGAAATAAATCCCTAAGAAAAATCAAAATATGTGCGTTAGGCTAAATGCCACATTAAGTAGTTAATTAATGGTTTTAATTAGTTTAAAAACAATTAAACCATGATTAGAGATTTGTAATAAAGTGAATTGACATAGTTTTTCATTTTGTGGTATCGCGGGTGCACTGACCAACTGCCACGATTTTCTCCACCCGATCAACGACGGGGAAGGTAGTTTGGACCCCCCACCTCTCCGATGGTGAACCGAGGGGGGGGGGGGGTCCGAAAAGTTGTTTCAAGTCAAACCATTTGTGCAACGTGTCAAGCAAAGAGATAGTTTGGAACCCCCCCCCCCCCCAGCCCCCTCTCCGAAAACCACCCACACACTCTTGTAACCGTTCCCGCTCTTGCCAAAGGTTATCCACTCCGCTACTACCACTTTTGTGCTATTTTTTATATGGATTTGGACCATTATCCAAGCACAAACGTTGCCAGAATAAATACCCCGCACCCATATTAAACATATTAGGTAGTTAATTCTCCTCTATATAAAATAAACCTGTAGCTTGCCCATTATTTATTTACGCATTTTTTTAGAAGAAATTGCATACGTAGGTTCCATCATAACCAAAAATAATCCACATACAACACTGTACTAGTCGGATTATTACCTGGTAACCATAATTTCCTAACCTTATTTATTTCTAGTGTATTATTCAAAGGGAACCCAAAAGGACAAAGGAAAACCCCATGCTCCCACCTGTGATAGAACTCGCCATTTGCCACTAGTTTTCCAAGAGTACAAAATTTCAGAAACAAAATGATCCAGATTTTATGCAAGAATGCAATAGAATACACATATAACCATAAGCACAGAGATGCAGCGTAAATAATGCTTCATTTCATTATTAAAAGAATGATGGAAATAAGCTTACAAACATAATGGAAACAAGCTAGGGAGCTGGTAGTGTGTCTTTGAGAAGAGATGTGGTGTACGTAGGCCTTTGAACTGTGTTACATTGAGGCTCGAAGGCCTATTACAAACATAATGGAAATAGATGAGCTAGAGTACTGGTAGCGTATCCCTGAGAAGATATGTGACAGCTACCAGCCCCTGAACCGTGTTACAATATAGACATGATGGGAACAAGCAAGCTAGGGCACTGGTCACACTTATCTCTGAGAAGAGATGTGTCGGCTACCAACCCCGGAACTACGTTACAGAACTGAAAAGATGGGAACAAGTGAGCTAGGGCACCAGTAGCGCTTATCTATGAGAAGAGATATGTCAGCTACCAGCCCGTGAAATCTATTACAATGAGGCTCGAAGGCCTATTTATTTTTGAGAAATAATGTAAAATTTGAAACATCCGAAAACCTAACCCTAGGAGATGAAGCACCAAAATTGTGGGTCCCGTTTGGGTAAATTGGTGTTTCAACTTCCCAGGGACGTAACTTTGGCATCTGATCTTCGTTTGACATGCTCAATAGCTTGTTATAAATATCTATCCGAGGACTACAATTTTTGAGTGAGAAACATCAATCTATGACCCATGTTGCTCCCCGTTTCCCCAAAAAACGTCGTTTAGGGCCTCAAAACGGCTCCAGAAGTTCAGGACCCGTAAAACTACTAAAAATAATAAGTTGTGCTAGAACTTAAAAACCAAAAGAACTGATGGTGGGGGTTCAAATGTAATCGGTGGGTGGCCACCAATATCCACCTGGATCATTAAGTCCCCAAAACAGCTCCGGGTGTGTAGGACCCGAAAACCTGCTAAAAATATTAAGTTGTGTTGAAGCTGAAAATATAAAAGAATTGATGTTGTGGGTCCAAATGGAATAGTTGGTTGGCCACCGATATCCACATAAATCACAAAATGTGAATTTGATTTGGATGAATTACATAATTGGATGAAGCAGAAGTTGTTTGACCTCAATGAAGCAAAATTTGTTTGACCTCAATGATGAATTGAGCTTGTGGGATTCTTTCCTACCTCAATTCATATTCCCACATACTCATTCCTTCCCTGAATTTGTATCTTGGTGTCATTTTATATATATTCCCAACTAAAGGGCTGTTGTTGCTCAGAACAACGACATAATTTTTACAGTTACATCCCAATCCATTTGTTAAATTCTACAAATTAAACCCTCGGCTCCCCTAAATCCTTTTTCTATAGAATTAATCATGGATATCTACAAAACTCTTACCTTTCCTCAACGAGCCAATATTTTTGAGATATTTTTGCTTGAAAATGCTAAATTGACTAGAACCAATCCACCTTACCCATCTTCAATATTCCCAGAGATGAACACACAAATTATTTCAATAATTTATTGTTTTCTAGGTTATCAATCTGACCAATGGGTTGACCCTTAATCTGTAATTCTAGAACAAAAACAAAGGAGGCATATCTTCTTTTAACAGAAATGAAATTTAAACCAACTTTTTCCTAGTCTTATGATCCCTTGGGGGTCATTTCCAAGCTAAGGGTAGAACATAAACCTACCCCTTATGCTCATACCCCTAGACTAGAGATTGAGCAGTATATGAATAAGGAGGAGTGGCAAGAGAATACATTGCAGGAAGCAGAAGAGTATAATTTTACTCCTACAACATCATAGGCTCCAGTTCCCTAAGTAAATCATGCAAAGAGAGTGAGGGAGGCTATTTCCCCTTTAGTTACAAAAATCCAGTTTGTGATGTACAAGAAAAAGAAGAAGAATCCTCTTTAAGACTCCTTTCCAGAATAAAACTCACAAACTACATAAATTCTGACAGGCCCTCATGCCACAAATTTTCCTCAAATTGAAGAAATTTTCACAGGGTCACCTGCATCTTCAGCTTCTCAAGAGACATTAGAAACAACCCAAATTGGAGAACTAGCCCATGGTCATACTGAACCAAGCATTTTTTCTAGGTATAAGGAAATCAAAAGGAAAAATGAAGAATTGAAGGCTATCACTTATATAGAATTCTGGAAACAAACCTCGACATCTCAACAAAGATTTATTTCTTCCTTTGACACTCAAAAGGGGATGATGCAAATGGCATTACTTGAACCCAAAATTCCATTTCCACAGACTGCAGAGGAGAATAAGAAATCAATATTTTCCTTTGAAACAAAGGAAATTATTCCTATTGAGCAAATGGATTTGCATAAACAAGCTGGAAAAATGATTTATTCAACTTTAACCAGTTCAACCATGGAAAAATATAAGTTACAATTTTCATTGAGTAATATTTAATCCTAGCTAAAGATGGAAAATATTTCTTCTTTTGCAAAGGATTCTAAGATAAAATATTTGGAGGATCTAGTGATTAAATTGGGATATGATCCCAACAATGTTAAAGCTGCCGAGGAAATGATTAAGAGGAAAAATGTTGAAATTCAAGCATTCATGAGGAAATAATTGAAACTCCCTACTATCGAAGATGCTCAGACTAAAGAGATTGGTGAAATAGAGAAGAGAAAAGAGATCATGTTCAAAATTATTATGGAACAAAACAAACAAATATAAAAAATGGAGACAAAATTTGAAACTTTCTTAAAGGAGAAAGAAAAACAAGCAACTCATGTAGCAGTTATTCCTTTGGCAACATTTCCAATTACATGTACTTCAACAACAGGGGCTTCTACTTCAACAACCATGACAATTGGGGAGATGCAGTCCACTGATCCAACAGTTGATTTCACTAAATGCATGGGAGATTTATCATTAAGAGGACATGACATAGAAATTGAAAGCACAACTTCATAATCTCTAGGAACATAAAATTAAGATTGACAATGCATATGTGGCAAAAATCCAAAAGAGTCACAGGTTGAATCAAAGAATAGATACTTTGGAAAATGAATCGACAATTGCTCAAACACTTGCACAGACCAAAGAAAAAATCTAGCAAGACATAAATGAATCCATGAAATATTTGTGGCCATCAATTGAAATTATGTTTGAGCAGGAACAATTACTAGAAAAATCAAGAGAACTAATAACAAAAGTTAAGAAATAATTGGGTCACAAATTGAGAGATGCAACAACATTAGTCGGAATTCTAAACTAAAAAACAAAAGAAGAACTTGAAGAACCTGAAACTATTCTGGAGGTTAAAAAGATTCACATAAAAAGGAATTTAATGCTGCAACTTGAAAACAAATGCTACAATTTAGAAGCCAGCCTCCAAAAGTTTCACAAAAAGTTTAAAGTACTGCATCAAAAGGGACTGCCAGGTTTAAGAGGAATTGGAGATAAGCTAGTTACTCTCGAGGAATAAAAACGAAGATTTTATTCAATAGCCACAGATAAAGCCAAAATTTCCAAAATTAGAGGGACCATTAGAGGGAAGGCATTCATTGAAGGTTTGAATTTTGACTTGTTGATTCAACATGAAATCAAACATTTATTTGTAGTCAAAACTACTTTTCATAAGTACATTGAAGTGGATGAGAATTACAAGAAACTAATCAAAGACACCATTCCTGATGAGTAAAGATGGAAGAAAATATGTCTACTCATTGATTAAACTAGCAAAAATCCCAGTAATCAGCAGAATCCTCTAATTCAATGCAAAGAGCTTAAGCAGTTTTAATTTTCCTATGTTTTAGATCTATTTTGTAAACAATTTAAAGATATTTTGTAAATAAATGTTGATATTTAATCAAGGTATTTAGAGAGAGTTGTATAAATACTTTTTAATTTGAAGTATGAATGTTTGAACCATCGTGACAAAATTTTGAGTAGACTTGTATCCTTTGAAGTTATTTTTGAAGTAATAAAAGGATTATGGATTCATTTCAAAACATATTGTATCCTTGTAATTTCTTCTTTGTAAATTATATTTTCACTATGTCTTTCTGAACATGTTTGAAGTTTATAGGTGTTTTGGGGGTGATAATATTGAATTTCAATTTATCTGAAATTTCTCCATGAATTTATAATACTTTATAGAGATTAGTTAATTAAACCGTTTGTTTGATTCAACTCCTCTACATCATTAAATTGTCATCTTCCCTTAAATTTTTAAACATATATTGTTTGGATATAAAATTATTTTACGCGCATCCACTGTATATGACAATTTAAATAATAATTTTTATGTTTAAAAATCATATAATTTCCAAAGTTTCAACCTTACACATCTCATCAAAGCTAAATTACTGTTAGAGTTGAAGAATCAACCCTTCTAATACATCATAAGTAATTAAGAATTTTCACCTGTTTAAACAGTTTAGAGCTTTGGTCATCCAAAAAATTTAAAAACCAACAAAACATTATAGATGCTCCTAACCTAGAATTATCTATAGAGGTATAACATCAGATTGGCGCTATTGTCGGGAAACAAAAATTTTGAATTATTTTCCCTGGGACAACATTTATACTTTCATTTTAATGGTGAATGAAAGGTGAGTAGGTTAAAATATTTCACCTGATGACTCCATAAAATAAATCTGGCTTCACTAAAGCACACCATATCTCACTCATATTCTCATATTTATTCTCCATTGTCATATCTATAGAGGCTAGTGAGAATTGCCTCTTTGGGGAGAAGATTGGAAGCTTCAATTTCAACTTCTATCCTTCACTTGTTAGAGTCGGTCCCCCCATGTGCCCTCCGTAAGAGATCATTTCACTTTTTGCATATCATTCTTAGGTGTCTCGCTTGTTCCACTTCGTTGCATTTCGCTAGGAGCATGCCATTGACTGACGAGGGGGTCTGGTTTTCTTGTGTTTCCTCATGCTTGTACCTGCAGGGCTATTTAAAAATTCCTCAAAAATCACTGAAGTTCATCGTCATTTCATTCATGGTCATTAATGATTGTTTTCATTAAAAAGAGTCTTTAGTCCTAGAGTCTAGGGTTTTCAAGTCCTTTGCATACATGTCATAAAGCCCGCAGGCCATGAGGTTGGTTTCGCAAGTTTTCTATTTCACATTTTTATTATCAAAAGCATTTGAAGACATTTCTAGTCCAAAACTCTGTTTTGGAACTAGAAATTGTCTAATTTCATGTTTGTAATAATTGTATTTATTTCATCATAAGAAGCTTCAGTGCAAGCCTCTGATCTTTTCCTAAGCCAAGTGCCGCATCCCTGCAAAAGACAACAAAATATTTTTAGTCCAAAACTCAGAAAGGCACTCAGAAAAGCCAAAAGAAAAGCATTGTATTAAATGACCAAATGTCAAAATGCCAAATGTTATGAAAGTGGGTTATCAAACAAATTTGAAATCAAATCTGATTTGATGAGATATTTTCTTCATATATAAAACATGGCAAACAAAATCATTTGCAAGAAATCCGCAAGGAAAAAGTCGAATTTGTGTTCTTGAAGGCCGAAGCCGTGTTTTCATAACCGTGGACAGTGTTTGGAGGTGCGCGCTACCCATACAGAGTGCGTGCTACCCACTTGCCGGGCGCTACCCACATAAGTTCCACAGCCAGTGTTAATTAACACGGACGCTACCCACTTGCCGGGCGCTACCCATACAGCGACAGAGCCCAGAAATTTTTTGTCTTGCGCCCAGTTTCGTATCAAATCGGCTCCATCGACTTGCAAGTAGGTTTCTAAAGGTTGCTCAGTAGATTTTTAGCATGATTTTGGTGTTATTGATGTTGGGAAACAAGCCTTGGTTGAAGAGAAATGTATAAACCCTACATTTATATGCAGATTTATTCCTTAAGGGTTTTGAATATATATGGACAGTCTTGTGAAGGGTTTGAAAACTTTTGTGAATGGTAGATATGCTCATGCCCTAGCACATTGTGTACATCATCCTCACGCCCTTAGTTTATCATCTTATCGCTGCTGTCATCATCATTCTATTACCACTGTCATGGCCATTTGTTTCACTATGGTCATTGTCATGTTGTTCCTATTCTCCATTTGATAAAACACAGTCCCATATTTGTTTGCTCCTTTGACAAATTTTGGCCATCATTATAAAGTTGTACCATACATTTGCATTTGGTACTCATTTGTCAAACTTACTTGTGATCAAAACAGTGATAGTTTTTATGCCATTAAAACAGAGCCATCCTCATTATGATTTTGTTTTCCTGTGATACTTGGGTACATGTGTGACATTTATTGGGTTTTGAACATACATTAAAACTTTGCCTTCACTGCACCTATATCAGCATCCATATTGCAAATATCTTGTTTTCAAAGCCATGTCAGAGACAGACTCAGTCTATGAGCAGGAGTCTGACAGTGATTCCACAGCAGAGGGTAATGTGCCACGGAGGCCTCACAAAGGTGGCAAAGGTGGTAAACATCTCAGGGAGGAGCCTACTTCTTTGGCTCAATTGCAGGCATGTCCGCTTGCAATGGATTGTTTTCGGCATCAGTCATGTTTTCGATTCTGTGAGATGATTTCACAAACCCAGCTTCATCGTGAACTAGCTCGTCTGTTTGTTCTACATTTACATGATGGCCGTGTAAATCTCGCTGGAGTAGATTTCATTTTGTCACCAATGACTATTGCTCAGGCCACTGGCATACCAAATTTAGGAGAGGAATGGAACAAACGTCAGCAGTTAGAGAAATTCCACTATGAGCCATACATCAAACCTGGGTATTTGAGGCACTTGGGCAGAGTTTTTCCTTTCAGATTCCTGAGGGATGAGTTTGCACCGCTGATGAAACTCATCATTCGGTATTTCAGTTGCGAGGGCAGATTCGCGCGTCTCTTTGCGTACCATGTCCGTTTGTTGATGCACTTCACGAGGGTACGTATGATGAACATTCCGTACTTCATGTATCGCAACATAGAGAGGATGATGATTTTTGTACAGAAGAAGACCCCAGCACAGCAGCATAGAAGTATATATCATTACGCTCTGATCAAGATCATAGTGTTACATCAGTTGCCACAGCAGGGCATCGCTTGGGAGGATTTCATCTCCCGTGACTTTTTCACAGCGCCACGGCCGCCTCCCGAGGTAGTTCATGATGTGGGAGAGCCTTCACACTAGCCTGGCATTCCTGAGATTGAGCATATCAGTGCTCCATTGTTTGTGACATACCAGCGAGGCCACAGGGCCTTATTTGCAGCTACACGGCGAGTATTATCTCCACCCGGGGTGGAAGGGGTCTTGCCGACTCCATCAGCAGAGCGAGTATTATCTCCACATGATGTGGAAGGGGTCTCGCCTTCTTCTTCGGCACAGGTACAGATCCAGGACAGGGGAAAGAAGCCCATGCATGATGAGGGCCCATCAGGAGGCCGGGACACGGATTTCACGATCATTGATGTTGATGCGAGCTCTCCTAGCTCGAAACTGAAGGAGATCATCCAGGAGAAAAGGGCCGAAAATGACACGCTGAAAGATAAATTGCAGAAGGCTCAGTGGGTGATAAACTACCTGGAGCAGCGCAACAAACAGCTAGAGGATGAGCACACACTTTATGAGCTGCGGCGAATCCGTGAGGATCGACAATTGGCCCGGAAGAGACCCGGAGACATGACACCAATCGATCGAGATTCTGTACTCACGCATGTTAACATTCATCTAGAGAAGTTGTTGGAAAAGGCCAATAGAGAGAAAGACATGCTTCGCCACATGAAAGGTCATTATTGGGCCCACATGCACGTCTGCAAAGCAAGAATGAAGATTCTGAAGAGGAGGTTGAGCGAAGCACTAAAACGGCGGAAAAGGCCTGATCCACTCTGGATTTTGGCCGAGGCTTCGTTGGCTGGACATGATACATGATGGAGGGTCTTCGCTCCGAATTTGAGCAAATTCGGAGAAATTTTTGTCATTTTGAAATATTTTGGTCCAAAAACAGATTTTTCCGCTATACGGGTAGCGCGTCGATATGCTCACTTTTGTTCGGGACACTTGCTGAAGGAAATATTTGCATTTTTGGGTTTTTCATGGTAATTTATGCATGCTCAGGCATTTCCGAAGCATTTCATCAGATTCTGGATGGTCAAAAGGCTCAAAAACACCATGAAAACCACCTTGCTGCCACCTTTTGCACCAGCAGGAAGTACTTCTGGGAGAATGAAGTTTTGGAGGGTCAAATGAGCTCCAAATTGAGAAATTCCACTTGGGTTGGATAGCCAACATCCAGGGATTTCCAACGAGATATCATGAGCTCAATTTGGATGCCGGGAAGTGCCTCAAAATCAGGCTGAAAGGCGCGCTACCCATACAGCTCAGGCGCGCTACCCACATAGATTTTTGGCTGATTTTTCAACTTCCAGCTCAGAATTTCGGCCAGTTGGGACCAGTTTTGCTTGTGGATGAAATTTTTGGGTTTTCATGATGTAAATTAATGGTTGGCATGTAACTTTGGCTCATTTTTACCTATTCTAGAAGATTCACTCTCAAAAAAGTGAAAATCATGTAAATGAATCAGTTTCCACTCTTTTAGAGGCAAGTTGTTAGCTGCCTAGATTTTAGCTCCTTGATTAGAATTTGGTTGAAACTTATCCCTGAAGAAGGAATTCGACCCCTAGAGGCATGGGAAGGGGTTAGAGTGATCTATATATTGTAATTTTTGAGACATTCTACAGGTTGGACTCTTGGGAAACTTTTGGCACACTATTGTACATATTTTTCATATTTTGGCTAAGGAAAGATCAGAGGTTTTGCAGCACCTGTTGGGATTCTTGTGGCTTTCAGTTCTTGATGGTGTTTTCTCTCAGTTTATTGTAATTTATTTCATGTTTAATGTATTCCATCTCTTCTTATGCTTCTGAAACTAAATGAATGAGTAGATGAGGTTGAATCCATTGTTTACAGTGCTCTGCCTTTGAATTCATTTAGTTTTGCATGTTTTCGCCTGTTTGAAAAGGATCCATGTTCATCCTTGCCCTTTTCAGCTCCTTGTCTTTCTGATCCATCCATATACTCGATCAAAAGCATCAATACTACTGCCTACCTCGCCCCAACTCGAATTCTGCAAAGATCTGGTCTTATCCCCGGACCCAAAATTGTTTTTTTCCCATTTATCCAACAAAAACCCAAAAGATCAAAATCAAACATTCCTATCTCTTTACTAGCCAAAAATCATTATTCATTGTTCATTATAAGTCATCTCAGCCCCTTTGAAGATCCTTTGCCGAGATAGACCCGGAGAGAGCCCTCTCCTGTCCTCGTAGGGCTAGCTACGAGGCTGAGCGTGGTTTGATGTTGCCTTGAGTTTTACCTTATTTCAGCCTAAGGTAGATTTGAGCGCTAACATAGTGGCGACCATACTGGGGAAAAATCTCAATGGTTTGCTTGTTGATGTGTTTGTTTCATGAGTCTTAGACGGAGTCTGAAGTCACGCCAGGTAGCTTTCGAAACGCTTTTTCCATGCATAAGAGGAAGTAGATAAACGCTGCTTCAGTCGATCTCCGGTAAGCTTGTGAATGCAGCACTTGATTTGCAAATCACCCCAGTATACTTGTTCGTTCTAGACCTTTGGATGATTGAGTCTAGAAGTCGATAGGCTGAAGATAATTGATTGTGTTCCTTGAAATTTTTCCCAAATAGATCAATACACTGGCTTCAAGAAGGAATACTAGGTCAAATCCTGACCCTAATCCACCAACGATATTTGAAAATCCAAATCTGATTCCTAGGATCCTTAGAAGACAAGGAAGTCAAGAAAGCTCTGAAAGAGAAAGTCAAGAGAGTTCTGGAAGTTCCAGATCACTTTCTAGATCTGCATCCTGTCCTGTGAAAATTATATATGTTGACGAAATTCCTTTTGATGAACGATTTGAAACATCCTTATTTGTAAATTTTTCTGAAACTAAATTATCAAGATTAGTTCCGGATCCATTGTTTTTTGAAGATTTGCAATTCAGATTTGTTTCATATCACTTGGACAGACAGTTGCAAAATTCCATTGTGGCTACCAACATTCCCGAATTCACTGAATCTGCTTCACAAACTCTTGGACCATCTGAAGTTGCATCTAGTTCACGGATTCCCACTGAACCTTCCTTTATCCCTACCATTCCCGTTTAGCCTGAGATTTCTGATCAGTAATCAACAGTAGTTTCTCCTCCGTCTCCACCACATACACCTCATTCACCTACTGCTCCCAGTCCTCCTGTTTCTCCGAGACAGCAGATTATAAATCCGCCAAGAGTCATGGCAGCCAGATTTGCACCTCTTGCTTTGCCGGCCAATTTAGATCCTATGCCTGCTGATTACCAGAGCAAGATTCCCATATTTGATGGCACACCACAGAGTATATCAGCTCAGCAGCATATTGTCCGGATGACAGACTTTTTGGACCTGCATGAAATTGATGCAGAAAATGTTTCAATGAGATTGTTTGCCCAGACTTTTGGAGGAGAGGTTCGTAAATGGTTCAGAGCTTTACCGGCCAGAAGTATCAATACATTGCAAGACCTTCAGACACAGTTTTTAGACCGATGGGAGATGAAAAAGGATCCGCTGCAGATCACTTCAGAGTATACAAACATCAAGCGTAATCCTGGTGAGTCCGTTTAGGATTATATCATCAGATTCAATACAGTGTTTAATGCAATTCCAGATGACTTAAGACCATCTAAAAAGTCAGCTCTTCTTAAATTCCCGGATGGTTTTGATCCGGAGATGGCTTATTCGCTACGTGACAGAGATCCGCCTACCTTAGAAGATATGCAGAAGATTGCCGTTAGTGTTGAGGCGAATCTGAACGATAAGAGAGCACGGTTGAAAGCAGAGAAAAGAGTGACTATAAAGGAAGAGCCTTCCACATCTACATCCGAACAGCACTTGCTTCGTGAGATGGAAAAAATGTTCAAAAGGATGACACTTGAAAAACCAGAAACGCAGATTCGGAATCCAAACTATCGTGGCCAGTAGCAGCCACAGTTCAGAATAAAGCAGCGTGAACAAAGACCACAAGAGCCGGCACCCCAGCAGCAGATTAAGACACCTCTTTTGCAGAATTTTGTGAGTCAAGATTCAGACGATGATGATGATGTAGCAGGTGAGAAAAATCATTTCTTCACTCCCGACGATCTGCCTATTTATATTACTGAGGATTAAGAATATGGAGAAAGTTCAGCTGCACAGAAAGATGAAGATTTCATTTTAGCAAATGATGCAGATTTAGAGGAAGAGTTAGATGATTACCAAAGAGGATATTTGAATGCTTTGTCCGCTCAACAGAAGCAATACTCATTGAGAAACCGAGATGTGCCCATAAATCCAATTCAGAAACGAAAAGAAGCTTCAGCACCAAAGGCAGATTCACCGATACCACAGAAGAAAGGAAAAGAGACAATTGATCCCGCAGCTAGTAAAGTATCATCAGCAGAAAAGGTAAATCAGCCAAACATAATGAAAGATAAGGCTGAAAAGAAGGAAGTTCCGGTCAAAGAGGTTGAAAGAGTTTCAGCATTTAGTTTGGAAAATGAAATTTCCAAATTAAAAATATCTATTCCTTTGACAGAAATCATGAAGAACAGCAGCTACCGCGGTCAAGTCTCCAAAATTCTGAACTTTGATCCAATGTTCGATATGGTAAATGTTGAGGATGATCAGCCAGAATTGATTTTCGGGCCTGCATTAGATGGTGAGTCCCCTGACAGTGATGTTCCTCCCTTTTATATCAGTTTGAGGCTGCATGAATATGTTTTTCACAATGCCATGTTCGATTCGGGTGCTTCGCACAATTTGATGCCAAAGGCGATCATGGAAAAGTTGGGACTAGACATTACAAGAAAATATCATGATTTTTATTCATTTGATTCCAGCTGTGTGAGGTGTATAGGACTCATCAAATATTTGGTTGTAAGCTTAGATCAAATTCCAGCGAAGAATGTCTTAATGGATGTGGTTGTGGCGGACATTCCTCCGCGATTTGGGATGCTCCTTTCAAGATCTTGGGGAGCAAAGTTGAAAGGTACACTACAGTTAGATTTCTCTTATGCGACAATTCCAGTCTTCGGTCAAATGAGAAAGTTATATCGAGAGAAGAAGATGAAATACATGATAACCAGCAAGGAGAAGCCAATCAATCATCCTGTAAATTATGTACATACCGACTTAGAATCGTTTGTTTTATTTGCTGATAGTTTTAATGATATAGATAGTCAATTAGTTCAGGCGGAAGATATACCAGAAATCACTGAGAATTTTAGAGAAGTTCTGCAAAAAGAAAGAAGAGAAAAACAAGCTACTGTGGAGCAATCAGCTGAAGACAATGGGCAGCAAACAGGAAAAACAGAGCTGGCGCAATTTCAGCATTTAGAGGATGATGAAGATGGTCTTTGGACCATGGATTTTGATGGCGCAGTGGGTAGTGACGGTGCTATAATTGGTGTTTGGATTCGTAGTCCATTTTCCGCTCCGGATAAGGTTCCAAGCAATGTGAGAGTGTGTTCCTACAAGCTAGCATTTGACTGTTCTAATAATGAAGCGGAATATGAGGCTCTAATTGCTGGCCTTAAGATTCTTAAGAAGCTGAAAGCGAAAAGGATTGTAGTGTATGGTGATTCAGAGTTGGTGATAAAGCAGGTTAAAGGTGAGTTTCAGGCCAAGCATCCTCGCATGAGGGCTTACCGTAATGCAGTTTTAGACATTCTGAAATTATTTTCTGATCATACCTTGACATGTGTGCCTCGCATACAAAATGGTGTTGCTGATGGACTTGCTAAAGCAGCAAGCAATTTAAAAATTCCAATGAATTCCAACAACAAGTTCGAGATTCATGTGAAACACCGCCCCACCGTTCCAGACAATCAGCGATGTTGGCAAGTCTTTCAGGATGATGAGGAGATTAGTGAATTTCTGCAGAATAAGGGTAAGTTTAAAGACACCTCCATAGATACAGAACATGATGATGGTAATGATGACATACAAATAAACCAAATGGAAGTGTTGCAACTTAAAGATAACATCATTCCTAAGGGATTGATTCCTTTGGAAGAACTGTTTGACCAAGACGATGTAGCCCGCAAACCGACATTGAGGCCAACGGAGAAAGGGGTAGAAGAGGTAAATATTGGGACAACTGAGAATCCCAAGATGGTTAAGTTATCAAAGTCATTGTCACCAAAGGTAAAGGCAGAGTATGTGAAATTGTTGTCTTCATTTTCTGATGCTTTTGCGTGGGATTACTCAGATCTAAAAACATATGACACTAACATCATTCAGCATACTATCCCCATTAAACCAAATCAGAAGCCTTTCCGTCAAAAGTTGAGGAGAATCAATCCAAAGTTGCTACCATCGATTGAAAAAGAGGTAAACAGGTTGTATAAGTCAGGAATCATTGTGCCTATCCGATTTTCAGATTGGATATCAAATTTGGTGCCCGTGAGAAAGAAAACAGGTGAGATCCGTTTATGTATCGATTTTAGAAATTTGAATAAGGTATCATTAAAAGACAATTATCCGCTGCCAAAAATGGACCATATATTGCAGCGAGTAGTTGGAGCATCAAGGATGTCACTACTTGACGGCTACTCAGGATACAACCAAATCTTAGTGCATGAAGATGATCGTGACAAGACTGCGTTCACCACTCCATGGGGAACGTTTCATTATGCAAAAATGCCGTTTGGTTTGAAGAATGCAGGCGCCACCTTTCAGCGTGCAATGGACATGGCTTTTGCCAACGAGAAAGATGTATTTTTGGTTGTTTACCTTGATGATTTAATTGTGTTTTCAAATTCTGATGAGGAACATTTATATCATTTGAAAGTTGTTTTCCAGAAGTGCAGAAAATATGGCATTTCGTTGAATCCGAAAAAGAGTCTTTTTGCCATGGATGAAGGCAAGCTCCTTGGCCACATCATATCGAAAGATGGCATCCATGTTGACCCTGCACGTGTTGAAGCCATCCAGCAGATTGAACAGCCCCGGAACAAGAAATAAATACAGTCCTTTAATGGTAAAATGAATTTTCTGCGTCGTTTTATTCCAAATCTTGCTGAGCATCTTAGAGAAATCACGAATATGCTGAAAAAGGACAGTCAGGTAAAGTGGACAGAAGAGGCGGTGAAATCATTCAATTTGGTAAAGTTAGCTTCTTTCTTTCGAAATTTCCCTATTTTAATCAGCCCGACTACACACATGACTTCATTTTTGTTTTCTTTTGCTTCTCGAGCAAACATTGGCAAATCGCTTTTTAATGCAAAAAAGGATGGAGTTGAGAAGCCCATTGCTTTTTTTCACTGGATTATAAGGGACTAGAGCATTGAAATACAACATTATTGAGAAACAAGCACTTGCGCTTGTAAAGGCCTTGAAATATTTCCGTGTATATAATCGTATTCTACATTATAGCATACGTTCCTAACGCATGCTAGCTAAAGATGTTTTGCACAGTGCAGATCCAGAGGGGAATACTGGGTAAGTGGATCGCCGTGTTGTTATAATACGATGTGGAGATTAAACCGACCATTGCCGATCAAAGGACAAGGACTTGCCAAGCTTATGGCTGAAACAAATCCGCATGCTCTAGATATAAATTTGATCGCTGCCATGTCCGATGAAGATGAGGAGAGTACGCGCTCAAGTATCCGATATTTTTGTTTCTTCCCCTCAGTATGCCGACATTTTATACGTGCTTCGTAATTTATCTTCACCTCCCGGATGCCTAGAAATAAGAGTAGAACACTCGAAGTTGAGAGCCGCAAAATTTTGTATATTGAATTCCGTATTGTATTGGAAAGACCCCCGGGGGAGTGTTGTTGAATTGTTTGGTAGAGGAGGAAGCCAAAAGAGTTTTGGAGGACTTTCACAGAGGTGATCAGCGGAGGCCATTTGTTTTGGAAGACCACAGGGAATAAGATTCTAAGGGCAGTATTATTGCCTCTTTGTTTTCTCGATGTATATAAGGTCGTTAAGAATTGTCACGAGTGTCAAATTTTCGAAGGGAAGCAAAAACTACAAACTTTTGCCTCTCAAACAAATTGAATTTAGTGCACCATTTCACAGTGATTGGATTTTATCTAGTGAAATCCACCCAAAGATCTTCCCTGACGAGCATAGATGGATATTGACAGCTACGGACTACTTCACAAAGTGGATCGAGCGATTCCCACTCGATTGTGCCACTGATGCTGTAATTATCTCTTTTCTTGAAAATAATATTCTCATCACGTTTGGGTGTCCTAGTAAAATAATCACAGCATAATGCAAATGCTTTCAAGTCGAAAAGGATGGTTGAATTTTTGTTATAAGTACAATATCACTTGGGACATTCGACCGCCTACCATCCGCAAGGAAATGGCTTGGCGAATCTTCAAATAAGTCCTTGGTGAATATCATTAAGAAATTGCTGGAAATCAATAAAAAGGGTTGGCACAAGAAATTAGTGAATGCAACGTGGGTTGATAGAGTAAGTGAGAAAAAGTCTATTGGCATGTCTCCTTTCGAGTCGGGTAATGGGATAGACACGGTTTTTTCCTACTTCGCTTGTTGTCCCTATGGTCAAATTGCTTCAAGAAGCTGGGTAGGTGAGGAAGATCCCATGCAGCGGAGGATTAATCAGATGATTCATTTACAGAAGACACGGGAGGAGGTATTTCAAAATAATTTCAAGTTGCAGGAGCGCATAAAGAAGATTTATGACAGGAAGGCAAAAGCAGATAAGTTTCAGCTGGATGAGGTGGTTTTGAAATGGGATGCTCGGAATGAAGATAAGGGAAAGCACAGTAAATTTGAAAACTTATGGAAGGGTCATTTTAAGATTGCAGCGTATCGTGGTCAAAACGCCTTTCTTCTCAAGGAAATGAATGGAGATGATTGTCCTGGGGGGCCGATCAATGGTCGGCTGCTAAAGCGATACCACTTCTAAGTATTTTCTGTTGATTTCATCATCATTGGATATATCATTTTATTTCTATTTTATTGCAAGTGTGTACTCAGTCTGGGGCCCGGAGCGAAGGCTATAATTCTGGAGATGGAGGTTGGTTGGTTTGAAGTTCGTCAAGTCAGTTTTATCAGTCTTTTCAGTTTTAGAGTCGAGTTAGTTTTGGTCAAGTTTCAGTCGCTTTTCAGTCAAGTTTGCAGTCAATAAATATGTCAAAATTTTTTGTTTTATCTGTTGAAATAATGACTCCATCGCCCAATGGATGAAGGCACTGTCTGACTCCCCTAGAGATCTGCCGTTCTTGGCATCTCCATGGAGCCACCATCCCCATTGGAGCCAATGTTAGAGTCGGTCCTTACAGCCCTCTGTCAGAGATCATTTCGCTTTTTTCATATCATTCTTAGGTGTCTCGCCTGTTCCACTTCGTTGCATTTCGCTAGGAGCATGCCATTGACTGACGAGGGGGTCTGGTTGTCTTGTGTTTCCTCATGCTTGTACCTGCAGGGCTAATTAGAAATTCCTCAAAAATCACTGAAGTTCATGGTCATTGCATTCATGGTCATTAATGATTAGTTTCGTTAAAAAGAGTCCTTAGTCCTAGAGTCTAGGGTTTTCAAGTCCTTTGCATACATGCCATAAAAGCCCGCAGGCCATGAGGTTGGTTCCAAAAAGTTCTCGTTTCATATTTTTATTATCAAAAGCATTTGAAGACATTTCTAGTCCAAAACTCTGTTTTGGAACTAGAAATTGTCTAATTTCATTTTTGTAATAATTGTATCTATTTCACCATAAGAAACTTTAGAGCAAGCCTCTGATCTTTTCCTAAGCCAAGTGCCGGATCCCTGCAAAAGACAACAAAGTATTATCAGTCCAAAACTCATAAAAGCCAAAAGAGAAGAATTGTATTAAAAGATCAGATGTCAAAGTGCCGAAACATTATAAAGTGGGTTAGCAAACAAATTTAAATCAAATCTGATTTGATGAGATCTTTTCTTCACATATAAATCATGGCAAACAATTTCATTTGCTCGAAAACCTCAAGGCAGAAAACGTGTTTGTGTTCTTGAAGGCCGAAACCGTGTTTTCATAGCCGCGGACAGTGATTGGAGGTGCGCGCTACCCATACAGGAGGCGCGCTACCTTCCTCAACCCTTTGCAGAGAACACGGGCGCTACCCATATAAGGCGTGCTACTCGTTGGGTAGGCGCGCTACCCATACAGTGACAGAGCCAAACAATTTTGTCTTTGCGTCTAATTTTGATCTCAAACGCCTCCATCCACTTGCAAACAGGTTTTTAATCATTGCTTAGTGATTTTTGAAAGAGGTTTTGGTATTTTTTGAAGTTGGGAAACAAGCATTGCTTGAGGAGAAATCTATAAACCCTATGTTCATAGCAAATTCAATTCTCAGGGTTTTAAAAGATATAGTGACAGTCTAGTGAAGGGTTTGTAAATTTTTGTGATTGGTATATGTGCTCATACCTATATTGCTTGTGGCGCCCTGGCACATTATGTACATCATCCTCATGCCTTTTTTCCATTCTACCACTGCTGTCACATCCTTTCATGTTGACTTGTCCATATAGTCTCATGTTTTCACATAGTTTTTTACCATAATATTACCACTGTTGTCCTTGCTATTGTTTCATTGCAAACACAAACATAGTCCATTGACAAATCCTTCGCCAGCATTACAAAGGCTGCACACTACACTTGCATTTGGTACTTATTTGTCAAATTCACTTGTGATCCAAAAACAGAGACTGTTTTTATGCCACTAAAACAGAGCTATTACCACTGTCACTTGTTTGCTTATGATGTTTTGGTACATATGCAATATATTTGGGTTTTGAGAATGCATTGAAGCCTTTGACTTCACTACACCTATATCAACACACATATTGCAAACAACTTGTTTTCAAAGCCATGTCAGAGACAGATTCAGTTTATGAGTAGGAGTCTGACAGTGATTCCACAGCAGAGGGTAATGTGCCAGGGAGGCCTCACAAAGGTGGCAAAGGTGGTAAACATCTGAGGGAGGAGCCTACTTCTTTGGCTCAATTGCAGGCATGTCCGCTTGCAATGGATTGTTTTCGGTATCAGTCATGTTTTCGATTATGTGAGATGATTTCACAAACCCAGCACGTATGATGAACATTCCGTACTTCATGTATCGCAACATAGAGAGGATAGTGATTTTTGTACAGAAGAAGACCCCAGCACAGCAGCATAGGAGTATATATCATTACGATCTGATCAAGATCGTAGTGGTACATCACTTGACACATCAGGGCATCACTTGGGAGGATTTCATCTCCCGTGACTTCTTCACAGCGCCACAACCGCCTCTTGAGATAGTTCATGATGCGAGAGAGCCTTCACACCAGCCTGACATTCCTGAGATTGAGCATATCAGTGCTCCATTGTATGTGACATACCAGCGAGGCCACAGGGCCTTATTTGCAGCTACATGGCGAGTATTATCTCCACCCGGGGTGGAAGGGGTCTCGCCAACTCCATCAGCAGAGCGAGTATTATCTCCACATGATGTGGAAGGGGTCTCGCCTTCTTCTTTAGCACAGGTATAGTTTCAGGACAAAGGCAAGAAGCCCATGCACGATGAGGGTCCATCAGGAGGCCGGGACACGGATTTCACGATCATTGATGTTGATGCGAGCTCTCCTAGCTCAAAACTGAAAGAGATCATCCGGGAGAAAAGGGCCGAAAATGACACACTGAAAGATAAATTGCAGAAGGCTCAGTGGGTGATAAAATACCTGGAGAAGCGTAACAAACATCTAGAGGATGAGCACACACTTTATGAGTTGCGGCGAATCCGTGAGGATCGACAATTGGCCAGGAAGAGACCAGGTGATATGACACCAGTTGAGCGAGAGACTGAACTCACACATGTTAACATTCATCTGGAGAAGTTGTTGGAGAAGGCCAACAGAGACAAAGACATGCTTCGTCACATGAAAGCTCATTATTGGGCCCGCATGCACGTCTGCAAAGCAAGAATGAAGATTCTGAAGAGGAGGTTGAGCGAAGCACTAAAACGGCGGAAAAAGCCTGATCCACTCTGGATTTTGGCCGAGGCTTCATTGGCTGGGCATGCTAGATGATGGAGGGTCTTCGCTCCGAATTTGAGCAAATTCGGAGAAATTTTTTTTATTTTGAAATATTTTGGTCCAAAAACAGAGTTTTCAGCTATACGAGTAGCGCATCCACATGCTCACTTTTGTTTGGGACACTTGCTAAAGGAAATATTTCTATTTTTGGTTTTTTCATGGTAATTTATCCATGCTCAGGTATTGCCGAAGCATTTCATCAGGTTCTGGATGATCAAAAGGCCCAAAAACACCATGAAAACCACCTTGCTGCCACCTTTTGCACCAGCAGGAAGTACTTCTAGGAGAATGAAGTTTTGGAGGGGCAAATGAGCTCCAAATTGGGAAATTCCACTTGGGTTGGATATCCAACATCCAGGGCTTTCCAACGAGCTATCATGAGTTCAATTTGGATGCTGTTAAGTGCCTCAAAATCAGGCTGAAAGGCGCGCTACTCATATAGCTCAAGCGCGCTACTCATATAGATTTTTAGCTGATTTTTCATTTTCCAGCTCAAGATTTCGGCCAGTTGGACCAGTCTTGCTTGTGAAAGTAAATTTTGAGTTTTCATGATGTAAATTGAGGGTTGGCATGTAACTTTGGCTCATTTTTACCTATTCTAGAAGATTCACTCTCAAAAAAGTGAAAATCATGTAAATGAATCAGTTTCCACTCTTTTAGAGGCAAGTTGTTAGCTGCCTAGATTTTAGCTCCTTGATTAGAATTTGGTTGAAACTGATCCCTGAAGAAAGAATTCGACCCCTAGAGGCATGGGAAGGGGTTAGAGTGATCTATATATTGTAATTTTTGAGACATTCTACAGGTTGGACTCTTGGGAAACTTTTGGCACGCTATTGTACATATTTTTCATATTTTGGCTAAGGAAAGATCTGAGGTTTTGCAACACCTGTTGGCATTCTTGTGGCTTTCAGTTCTTGATGGTGTTTTCTCTCAGTTTATTGTAAGTTATTTCATGTTTAATGTATGCCATCCCTTCTTATGCTTCTGAAACTAAAATGAATGAGTAGATGAGGTTGAATCCATTGTTTACAGTGCTCTGCCTTTGAATTCATTTAGTTTTGTATATTTTTGCCTGTTTGAAAAGGATCCATGTTCATCCTTGCCCTTTTCAGCTCCTTGTCTTTCTGATCCATCGATATACTCGATCAAAAGCATCAATACTACTGCCTACCTCGCCCCAACTCGAATTCTGCAAAGATCTGGCCTTATCCCCGAACCCAAAATTGTTTTTTCCCATTTATCCAACAAAAACCCAAAAAATCAAAATCAAACATTCTTATCTCTTTACTAGCCTAAAATCAGTATTCATTTTTCATTATAAGTCATCTCAGCCCCTTTGAAGATCCTTTGCCGAGATAGACCCGGAGAGAGCCCTCTCCTGTCCTCGTAGGGCTAGCTACGAGGCTGAGCGTGGTTTGATGTAGCCTTGAGTTTTACCTTATTTCAGCCTAAGGTAGATTTGAGTGCTAACATAGTGGCGACCATACTGGGGAAGTCCTCCCCGGTAAAAGATAACAAAGTTCAGATCCGATTGCTGATGGTGAACAGCAGTCAGACACATGAAGGCTGAAACATTCACCTGGCGATTCCAACTCGATCCAGAGATTCCAGTGCTCGTTGATCCACTCGTGCAATGGTAGGGTATGTGGCAAACCCTACATTTTGTGAAGCTGTAAAAAAAGTAAGAAATCAGTTAGCAGATTTTGAAATTAATGAAGATTTTTTCAATGTCTTGCTTCAATGTTTGAAATCTCCGAAGTTTCCTCTTGAAGCTAAAACTGGTGTCTGTGAGTTAGTTGTTGAAAGAATTGAGAAGGAAATTTAGTGTTTAAATGATCAGATCCAGTCATATGATTTCCGAGATCCCAGAATGTTCTTGGAAATTCTCCCTCCTTCAAAACAAGAAACAATAGAGTTGCCTACCGATGTTTGCATTGACAGTGTGCAGTTGGAAGTATGTATTGCAGAGTTGGGGAAGCAAATGGACTCTGGCTTTTGTGATCCTATTGCGATGTACATGGAAATGTTTTTCAGTTTGACTGACAAATCAAACTGTCTTTTACATGATCAGACTCATTATGTGCATGTAGAGCTACCAGCAATTGCATCTGTGATCTGGTTGAAGCACTCTCAAGTAGCGTTCTTCTCAGATTTACTTGAATGGTTGATCTGGCATTACAATATTACCTGATCTATTGTTTTTGCAGCAAATTAGGGTAGATTTTGTAAATAAATAAGCAGCTAAAGGGCAACATTTCGTTCTAGTTTCATTACAGTTTTGGTTGGAAGTTTGCTGAGTCAGTTTTTCAATCATTTCAGTCAAGTTTCAGTCCATAAATGAGTTGAAAGTTTCATGTGTCTGTTGAAATAATGATTCCATAGCCCAATGGATGGAGGCACTGTCTGCTCTCCCAAAAATCTGCAGATTCTTGGCACCTCCAAGAAGCGGCAGCTGCCATCCCCATTGGAGCCAATGTTAGACACGGTTTTTCCTACTTCGCTTGCTGTCCCGGTGGTCAAATTGCTTCAGGAAGCTGGTAGTGAGGAAGATCCCATGCAGAAGAGGATTAATCAGATGATTCATTTACAACAGACATGGGAGGAGGTATTTCAAAATACTTTCAAGTTGCAGGAGTGCATAAAGAAGATTTATGACAGGAAGGCAAAAGCAGATAAGTTTCAGCTGGATGAGGTGGTTTTGAAATGGGATGCTCGGAATGAAGATAAGGGAAAGCACGGTAAATTTGAAAACTTATGGAAGGGTCATTTTAATATTGCAACGTATCGTGGTCAAAACGCGTTTCTTCTCAAGGAAATGAATGGAGATGATTGTCCTGGGGGGCCGATCAATGGTCGGCTGCTAAAGCGATACCACTTCTAAGTATTTTCTGTTGATTTCATCAGAAACACGGGACATATGTCCTCGTAGCCTGATGTAGGTAGATTTGAGTGCTAACATCTGCAACCAAACTGCTTCCTTGCTTGCATGAGTGGCTATTATGTATTCTGCCTCTGCAGTTGAAAGCGCCATTATAGACTGTCTTTTACTCATCCAACTGACTGCACCTCCAAATAGGCTAAACACATACCCACTTGTAGATCTTCTTTGGTCCAGATCTCCAGCCCATTCTGCATCAACAAAACCACGAATGTCCAAAATTCTTCCCAATCCTGGTCTTCCCTAGTAGCACAAGCCATAATCAGTAGTGCCACGTAAATATATGAAAACCCGTTTCACTGCTGTCCAATGCTCCTTCCCTGGGTTTGACGTAAACCTGCTCAATACTCCCACTGCATGTGCAATTTCTGGTCTAGTATAGACCATTGCATACATCAGGCTACCCACTGAACTTGAATATGGAACACGGGACATATCATTCTCTTCTTCTTGTGTCTTGGGACACTATTCAGCAAATAGCTTTGCACCTACAGGAATAGGAACACTCACCGGTTTACTATCCTGCATATTGAACCTTTGCAACATAGTCTCGACATACTTCCTCTGGTCTAACCAGAGCTTCCTCTTTGCCCAATCTCTCTTAATTTCCATGCCCAAAATATAGTTTGTAGCACCAAGATCCTTCATGTCGAATTTGGAGAACAGTTGGGTCTTCAAATCTTGGATAATTGCTTTGTCATTTCCAATCAACAACATAGCATCCACATACAAGACCAAATAAATAACATGGTCACCAATTAATTTAAAATAAACACAGTGATCCTCCTTTCTTATGGTAAAGCCAAGTCCCCGTATATAGGTATCAAATTTCTGATACCACATCCTTGGTGACTGTTTTAACCCATACAGAGACTTCTTCAATCTGCATACTAGTTCTTTCTTACCCTTCACCATAAAGCCTTCAGGTTGCTTCATGTATATCTCCTCTTATAGATCCCCGTGAAGAAATTTTGTCTTCACATCCATCTATTCTATCTCAAAATCAAATGCAGAAGCAACAGATAAAAGCAATCTAATAGAAGTAACCTTGACAACAGGAGAAAAAATATCACCAAAATCAATTCTCGGCACCTGGGAATAACCTTTTGCTACCAACCGAGCTTTGTTTTTTTCCACCTTGCCTTCTACATTCATCTTATTTTTAAACACCCATTTGCTCCCAATGGGCTTCCTTCCAGCCGGCAACTCCACCAGATCCCATGCATCGTTTTTGTGCAAGGATGCCATTTCATCAACCATAGCCTCCTTCCAGAGTTTTCCATCCTCTGAATCTACTGCCTCCCTGACAGTTCTGGGTTCATCATCAGTTATAGTTAAGGCAAAACCTGAACAGAAAGCAGATGGACTATACCTTTCTGGTTGCCTTCTTTCCCGAACTGATCTTCTTAAAGCTGGAGTTTGTGGCTCATCATCTTCTGAGTCTTCTTCTGTTGTAGAGTCCGATTCATCCTCCTTTAGCTCAAACTCTATCTTCTCAGGTTCCTTTGGTAGGACTTCATGTTTAACAACATCTTTCACTTCTCTAAACACCACATCTCGGCTGTACACAACCTTCCTTGTTTCTGGATTCCAAAGCTTGTAACCCTTTAAACCATCCTTATACCCAATAAAGATGCAATTTTCAGATTTATTATCCAACTTGGTCCTTTTCTCCTTTGGAACATGTACATATGCATCACATCCAAATACCCTTAGATGTGAAAGAGAAGGTTTCTTACCAGTCCATACCTCATGTGGGGTCTTATCCTCCAACGTTGATGAAGGTGATATGTTAACTAAGTAACATGCAGTCTCCACTGCCTCTGCCCAGAATTCTTGTCCTAACCCGGTACCACTGAGCATGCTTCTTGCCTTTTCCATCAGTGTTCTATTCATTATTTCTGCAACTCCATTTTGCTGAGGTGTGTATGGAGTAGTCTTCTGTCGTGCTATACCACACTTCTTACAGAACTCTTCAAATTCCTTCTTGCAGAACTCCCCACCATTATATGTCCTTAGTGCCTTTATCTTCTTCTCTGTCTGGTTTTCCACCAAAGCCTTAAATTCTTTAAATTTGTCATTCAGATTTCTTCCTCAAGAAATATATCCACGTATTCCTTGAGAAGTCATCTATGAATGAAACATAGTACACAGACTTTCCCAGTGATGGAACTGTGACACAGGTCCAAGCACATCACTGTGCACAAGTTCTAATATCTTATTTGCCCTCTTAGCACCAGAAGGAAAACTCACCTGATTCTGCTTCCCATATACAAAATGTTCACATAAATCGAAATCCAGAGAGAAATTAGACATACCTTTTACCATACCATTTCTATGCAGTATCCGAAGGCCCTTCTCTCCAATATGTCCAAGCCTTTGATGCCATAACATGGTCTTTTATCTAGAGATAGCTAGGCTTTCAACTCAACTTTCAGGAACCACAGAACTATTACACCCATAAATAACAGTGCTACCTTGTAGCTTGTACAAAGTTCCAGTCTGAACTCCCCGCATTAATACCAGTGCTCCCCGAACCATATTGTGCATTTTATCGAACACCGTTTTTACACCCGCATCATCCATCTTTCTTACGTAAATCAGATTTTTGCCAATGTGAATATGAAGAACACCAGTACAAAGTGCAAGTTCTAATATAGTATCATTGCAGCTCGCTTGACCAATATCTACTGTCTCGGCCTTCCTATCATCCCCTAGGAAGACGTCACCACCATCATATTTCTCATACTCTCAGAACCACTCCCTATGGGGAGTGAAGTGAAAGGATGCACCTGATTCAATCATCTATGACACATGATCTACATGTGTACTTGAAGAAGAAGCCAAATACACATCCCCACCTTCATCCGAGGTGGTTTCGTCCTTTGCAGAAGTAGCATCATCAGATCCCTTTCCTTTCTTAGGAGCTTTAGATCCGCACTCCTTTTTGTAGTGCCCTTCCTTTCCACGTTTCCAGCATACCTTTACAAACTTTCCAGGAGATTTAGATCTCCCTCTAGATTTGGATCTCCCACTCGAAACCTTATTCTTGTTTCTGTTTTGGGACCTTCCTCGTATAGATAAGGCATCTCCATTCCGGCCCTCCATATTTCTCCATCTCATTTCCTCCGACAAGAAGGCTGAGACAATGTAATCAAAATTCAAGGTAGTTGTATTGCTACCTATTGCGATAACCAGACTGTCCCACGAGTCTGGTAGAGAACATAACAAACTGATGCACTTATCTTCATCTGAGATTTTAATATCAACAGATGATAGCTAACTTACCACAGTATTGAAGGCATTCAGATGCTCTGTCACCGAGTCTCCATCCTTCATCCTCAGGTTATACAGATTTTTCCACAAGAACAAATTATTCACCAGAGACTTAGATTGGTACAAAGTCCCAAGTTTTTCCCACAAATTCTTCACCGTAGCTTCCCCAAATACATTCAACAATACTGAATCTGAGACACACAGCCATATTGTGCTCTTAGCCTTCCGATCCAGTTTCTTCCAGTCTTCATCTAACATTGTCGTTGGTTTAGTACCTGGATCTACCACGATCCACTGATATTTATCCACCAGCAGATCCTCCATCTTGAGCTTCCATAACTCAAAGCTCTGACCATTAAATTTCTCGATCTCTATCTTCCCACCGCTCGTCGTCTTCTTTCACCGCAAGAATTGATCCTGCAGATCTCCCACTGAATAGGGTCTACCTCATGCCCAAGAAAAAAACCCTCAGTAGCAAAGGCATCCCCTTGAAGCTGAAATAACTCTAATACCAAATATAGGTTTTAACCCTGAACAGAAATTATATACACACGAATCTTATAACAGAAAATAAAAAATAGCGAGAGCATAAAACATAAAATAGATAAACACAGAGATTTTCCCCTCGATCCCAAATCGAGACGACTAGCTTGATTTTTCATTATATTCCTTTTAGTGTTACAACACATATATATACATGCCAAAGCATACATAAACCCCAATCCATTAACCCTAGATTAGAGCATAACCGTAGTTCCTTTGATCGGATCTACAAAATACCAAGGGTCGAAAACCATTGTACCCCAAAGTGGGTTCACATATGAGTGGGACCGCATACCAAAAACATTTTCGCCGGGGTGCTGCGCTCGACGCAACGTACAGCGCGTGGGGCTAGTTGTGGAAAGAATATAACACATACCCAACATCCTTATGGTACAAAGATCACTTATATCTTTGTAAGAATTCCCAACTAAAAAAAAATAGTATTTTGGAATTGCACACTTCTCCTTTATGAGGACACTTAGTATTTTTAAAAAGTTACCACAGGGTGAAGAAATTTTTTTTTTGGGATGGCCTTAAATGTGATATTCAAAATTTTGTGGCGAAATGCATGGTTTTACAGTAGAATAAAGTTGATACAATTAAGATCCCGGGTCTTCTACAACCTTTATCCATTCCAGGTCAATGTTGGGAGGAGGTTTCAATGGATTTGATCACAGGTTTACCTAAGTCTGAAGGAAAGAGTGTCATCATGGTGGTAGTTGATAGACTTACCAAGTATGCACACTTTTGTGCATTATCTCATCCATTTAAAGCAAGTACAGTTGCTACTACATTTATGGAAACAATTCAAAAGCTAAATGGAAACCCAAGGGTTATTGTGAGCGACAAAGATCCCATTTTTATTGGAAATTTTTGGATGGAGTTATTTTCTTATTTGGATACTCAATTAGCTCATAGCTCATATTATCATCCTCAATCCGATGGTCAAATTGAGATAGTAAATAAATGTTTGGAAGGATATCTTCGTTGTTTTGTATTTGATAAACAAACATAATGGGTCAAGTGGTTACCTCTAGCTGAATGGTGGTATAACACTTCCTTCCATACTATAGCAAAAATGACCCCATTTATGTCACTCTATGGATATCATCCACCATCCATCACATCATCTTTAAGATAAAATTCGAAGGTTCAAGCAGTGGAAGATCACATCGAGCATCAACAAGAAGTTCTCCAACTCTTAAAGGACAACCTGAATTTGGCACAAAATCAAATGAAACAAAAAGAATATCAACATCGCAGTGAGAGAAGTTTTGATGTAGGAGACTGGGTATTTTTATGGCTACAATCATAGAAACAAATTTCCCTCAAGCAAGCTAAGAAGGATAATAAATTATCGCCAAAGTACTATGGTCCTTACAAGGTGTTGCAAAAGATTGGTACTATGGTATACAAATTGGAGCTCCCTGCTTCTTCACGAGTGCATCCAATTTTCCATGTTTCATGCTTAAAGAAGGTTATGGGTGAAAGTATTCCAATTCAAACAATATTGCTAGAACTTGATGGGGAAGGAAAAATCATATTGGAACCTGAAGCGGTCACGAAAACAAGAACTTGACACCTACAGAATCGATCAATTTCAGAGTATCTCATCAAGTGGAAGAACTTACCCACTGAAGATTCTACATGGGAGGATGAGAATTGTATACAGAAGCACCCAGAGTTACCCAAGCATTGAGGACAACACTTTTTTGAAGGAGAGGGGCACGTTAGGTCCCTATATTACTAGTATAGTCCCTTATTGTTGTTAGTGTAACCCCCTTATTGTTATTATTGTACCCTTGTAACCCCCATTTTGTTATTATTGTGCCCTTAAATTATTATTGTTAGGTCGGCTAGGATTACATTGTGGCCCCATGGACTCCTATATATAGAAAGGAGGTTTTGTAATTTGAAACATCCAAGAATTGTTCATTCATGTAATGTATTGGAGGTTGCCCCCTCGAAGTGGCTTATTTCGAAGGCGTTGATAAATCTTTTCTTCTCTTGTTGGAGCTGGTTTCACAACAGAACAATTATTGGATGATTAAAATTACAAAACCTCCTTTCTATATATAGGAGTCAATGGGGCCACAATGTAATCCTAGCCAACCTAACAATAATAATTTAAGAGCACAATAATAACAATATGGGGGTTACATGGGTACAATAATAACAATAAGGGGGTTACACTAACAACAATAAGGGACTATACTAGTAATATAGGGACCTAACAAAATTTGAAATTTAATTAAAATTACCCATTTTTCTAATGTTCATCTTTTTCTTGTTTGACAATAACAATTTTCGCTTTCTGACCTTTTGGCATTGCATGCTTAATCAAGTGATGGAGCTTGTCTTTCCTTACTCACTTAGGCTAGACATGATTGCACTTTGAAATCTATGGGATTTCATTTATTATATATAATAACATAAAATTACATTTGGAAAAATTGAAATAAATTACAAATTTGACTTTTCTATCAAAATTACATTTTGATATAAAAGTCATTAAACTAAAAATGCAACTTTGAAAGTATAATAAATACATCATGATGACCTTATTTAATCCCTCTCATATATGTGCTGACCTTATCTAAATGAAGGAGTGACCTTGAGAAATGCAAAACCCTAATGACCTAATGAGACTATTTTTTGACCTAACCTTTGAAAGAGATTTTGACTTTAAATGAACAAGGCATCTCCATAGGTGTTATCATGCTCAAGGAATCATGAAAATGAATCATCCAATATGATCTTCTGAGGGAGAAAAATATTATTTGACAAAGACAACCACCAATGGAACAATTTTATGTCGTGACCTAATGGAATGATGAAAATTTATTCAGAATGGAACACCTAAGATGCACATGCAAATGCGTTTTGATCACCAATGGAAGTATGCAAATACTGACACTAACAGGTACTATTACTAATTTTGAATTCCCGATATTGGAAACAAGGGATGAAGCTCCCATGAATAATATTTCCTTATCATCTCTTCCATCCTTCCAAGGGATGGCTATCGAAGATCCAGATACCTTTATGTTCAAGTTTGATGCCTTATGAAGGAATTACAACTACATTTCGAACTCTTAGAAGTTAAAACTGTTTCCTCCTACTCTGAAGGGAGTAGCGTTGAGATGGTTCATGGGACTGAGTGTTGGCTCAATCCAGACCTGGAGTGAAATGACGGAGACGTTCCTCTCTAAGTATTAGGATTATTGTCAGACCAGGGATTTGAAGGAAGAAATATTCAGGATTACACATAAGAAGGAGGAAATCTTGGAAGATTATATGGAAGGATTCCATTACATGAATTTAAAAATGTCTAAGTTTGGTGACTTAGCCCCGGAAATTCTGAAAACAATATTTCTAAGAGGCATGCAAGATTATTATCTAGAGCACTTGAATATTTTAGGAAAGGGAGACATATCACAAGAATCGTTTGAAGAAATTTTGAAGCTTTTTCTGCAGAATTTAAGAGGACCAACCAAAAGGAGGAGTTCAGTTTAGGACCCTTCAGTCTGGATACAGAAGTCTATGAGTGGAGGATTGACTAGAGAAGATATCGAGAACCTATTTGAGAATTTTAAAACTGATCTCCTCAGTACTCTATCTTCCCAGATTACCACAACACAAGTCAAGAAAGTACAAGGAGAAGTTGAAGCATCTTTGGCAATATTCTATCCTTAGTGCAGAAAGAAACATCTACAAAGAGAATGCGAACTGGACATAATTATCTTGTGCAATATCTGTGAGTTGGAGCATCCCACTGGTCGATGCCCATAACTACGCAAAATAAAAGAAATACTTAAGGAATCAAGCGAGGAGGTCCAATCTTCCTACTTCATTATACCAAGGAGACCATGCATCCATGACCTACAGGTATTCTTCCAAATTTTTTCTCTTTTAATTCTTGGAATAATGTTTATAATGGTCAGCAATTTCCATGGCCATATCCCACTCCTTCTTCAACACAATTTCCTTCACCCTGGAACTAGTGGCCTTCCCCTCCACCAATGCAATATCCTCCATCTCAACCTTACCCTTGGATTCATAATTGGAGAGGAAATGGCCAAGGTCTCACTTGTTATGCACTACCAATGTAGCAACAGTTACAACTGCCTCCTCTCCAAACTCCTGCACCTCCTGTCCGACCCCAATTACCTATGCAACCTAACCCCAATCTGAATAATAAGGCATCCCAGAGCATAGAAACCACTAATACTTTCCATACTTACCTTATTACTCCTATTGGACTAAATGAGATTTAGCTTCGATTGGGAAAAAGAATTAGACCTCACCATTCTCCTATCATTACTGAGGAAGAATGTGAGTCACCCAAAAGGGGTATATTCAATTCTGAAGTAGTTGTTAAACCTGTAATAGCCGATACAACATAGACTGTTACACATGTAGTAGCCAGCTCAGGAAGGACTTCTACTCCTGCAATATTCAACCCGAGCAAGGCCGGTGCACCTGTGACAGTTGATTCAGCTGTTAGGGCTCAAGATCCTCTGTATCCTCAAAAATTAACTGAAACTGGGACAACCTTGCAAACTGAATTTGAGTTTCTCAAGGAATTACATAATTTTTATGTACGGATTATTCTATTACAATCTCTCAAGGAGGTACCTATTTATGCTAAAATAGTGAGAGATATGCGTGTCAAAAATCTTGGAAGGAAGTCGAAGGACCCTTCTACTATCAATGTTATGGGAAATTGTTCGAACTAATGACTGATTAGCCTTTGTTAACTAAATATAATGACCTAGGGAATCCTATAGTTACTGTCTATATTGATGACTAGCCCATAACCAATACTTTAATCGATTTAGGGGTGGCCATAAATGTGATGACCAAGGATCCTTTTATCTCCCTAAGACTTCACAGCCTTAGACCTACAACTATAGTTCTTGAATTAGCAGATAGGCCCTGTGTTAAACCCAAAGGGGTGTTAGAAGATGTGGTGATTATTGCAGCTTCTTGGAGATATCCAACTGATTTTCTCATTTTACAAACCAAATCCAACCTAGAGTGGCATCCTTTGATTTTTGGAAGACCATGGCTAGCCACCTTAGTTGCATTTATCGAATGTATATCTAGATATATGATGATCTCGGATGGGCAAGCCACCAAAAACATTAACCTTTACCCCCGAGAAATACCACATATAGATTTGAATAGTCCCTAGTGGGATGAATTTGAAACTGAATCTGATTTTTCCCTACCTCTCCTCACACTTGGAAAAGCACAATATTTAAAATATGCAACAGAGGATGACATCATTAATGGTTTTAATAGTAACTCACTCTTTTTTGCTTCTGTTAGAGATCCAGGGTAATAAGATGAGGTATATTATGTAAATATTGAACATATGAGAACCACTCTACATAATCACATCATTTCGGTTGAAATTGAGCCAGGAAAATACTTAAACATTAGTCCTAACTTGATTATTGAACAAAACATATTTCTTATACAACTGTTAAAGAAGTATAAAAAGGAATTTTCATGGGATTACATGGACATGAAAGGAATCCATCCCAGCTTGTGCACTCACCACATTTACCTTAAATATTGCTACAAACCAGTTAGAAAATAGCAACGCCAAATGAATCCCGCACTTAAGAAGATAGTGAATGAGGAATTATAGAAACTCCTTAATTCCAATTTTATGTATCCCATCTCTGACAACCAGTGGGTATCTCCACTTGTCAATGCTCCAAAAAATAATGGTAAGTGGAGAGTCTATGTAGATTATAGAGAACTCAATAAGGCCACCCAAAAGAACCATTTTCCCCTACCATTTATAGACCAGGTCATGGATACTCTTTGTGGGAAAAAGTGTTTTTCATTCTTGGATGGATTCAATGGCTATAACCAAATACATATTTCCTCAGAAGATCAAGATAAGACAACCTTTACTTTCCCATGGGGTACTTTTGATACATAGTCCTTCCTTTTGGCCTCTGTAATGCGCTAGCAAATTTTCAAAGGAAAATATTAGGTATATTTTTGGATCTGTTGAATGAATGCCTTGAAATATTCATGGATGATTTTACACCTTATGGTGATGCCTTTGAAACAACATTAGTTAATTGGAAAAGGTGTTGGAACGTTGTGTACAAACTAGTTGCTTTGAGCACCGAAAAGTTCCACATGATGATGATTGAGAGGATCGTGCTAGGACATATCATCTCAGCAAATGGAATCAAAGTACACCTTGAAAAAATTGAGGTAAACTCAAGAATCCCAACCCCCAAAACTCGAAAAGAGGTACATAGATTTCTGGGACACGTAGGGTACTATAAGATATTTATAGAAAAATTTTCAAATATTGCATCGCCTCAATTTTATTTTCTTATGAAAGATGTGGAATTTGTTTGGACAAGGAAGTGATAGCAAGCCTTTTTGAAGCTGAAGAACTATGTAACAACATCACCTATTTTCTTAGGACCAAACTAGAATTTTTCGTTCCATATTGCTACATATGAATTCGACATGGGTGTAGGTTTTTTTTTGGTCTAGCCAGAAGAAAAGAAGCCTTACGCTAGCTATTATATCAGAAAGAATTTAACCGAAACTAAGCTCAATTACACAGTGATCGAGAAATAATTCCTATAAGTAGTGCATGATATTAATAATTTTCGACATTATATCACTGGGTATCAAATATTTGTACACACTGACCAATTTCCATTTGATTTTTAAGGAATAAGTAAATTACTAATGGTAGAGTTACACGATGGTTATTGTTGTTACAGGAATTTGAAATCACTATTTTGGATAAACATGGAAAAGATAATGTAGTTGTTGATTTTATTTCTAGGTTACTATAGGTGATAATTGCACTCCTACTGAGGATTATTTTCCTGATGAGTATCTTTTTTCCATATCTACTCACTCACTATGGTATGCACATAGAGCAAACTATATTGTTGCAAGTAAATTCCCACACTATTTATCTTCCAGAGACAAAAGAAAGATCATACATCATATTGTCACTTATTCCTGGATAGCGGGTAATCTCTATCACACTGGACCAGACTTTCAAATTCGGCGATTTGTTAGAGAAGATGAGATTATTGATATATTGAAGGCTTGTCATGAGGAGCCCTATGGATGGAAATTTGCAGACAAGAGGATGGGGTACAAGGTACTCTCAACATGTACTAATGGCCAACTATATTATGGGATGCCAAAATTCTTTTCAAAGGGTGTGATAGCTTCCAAAGGATGGGCCAGCCACTACAATCAGAAGAGATGTCGTTACAACCCCAAATAGTGTTAGAACCATTTGAGAAGTGGGCCTTGGATTTCATAGGGTCAATTAGTCCTTCATCATAGCAGAGGTCATAAATATTAGTCTGTATAGATTATTTCATAAAATGGGTTGAAGAAAACCCACTAAATTGAGCTACAGAGCACGTTGTTTCAAACTTCCTGTTTGAAGATATTTTTGTTCGTTTCGGGATACCCAGGGAGATAGTGAGAGATGGGGGGGCCCAATTCACATCTCATTTGATATAGAATTTGGTTGAAAAGTATGGAATTCATCACAGGATCACTTCACCTTATCACCCACAAGAAAATGGCCAAGTGGAGAGTACCAACAAAGTTATTGAGGGAATTTCGATAAAGAAAATAGCTAGCCACCGAAGAAATTGGGCTGAAAAACTTCCATAAGTATTGTGGTCTTACATAACAACATGGAGGAATACTACAGGATTCTTACCACACGAATTGGTGTACGATAAGAATCATTTATTCCCCATAGACTTCAAAATAAAAACACTGAGAATAGCATTACATGTAAATCTAGATTCGAGCACAACACAAAGACAAAGGTTGAATCAGCTCAATGAGTTGGAGGAGAAATGGTTGGCTACCATTCAAATAACAAAGATCATTCAGCAGCAAAGAGCTAGATGGAATGATAGGTTAATTAAAAATAAGAAATTTTAGAAAGGAGATTGGGCTCTTTTGTATTATTCAAGATTCGAGGATTTCAAGGGAAAGCTTTGCACCATATGGCTAAGTCCTTAGGAAGTAGATACAAACTTTGACAATGGGACTGTAAAATTGATTACCATTGATAGTGCTAAGATGTGGTTTTTGGTTAATGGCTACACCATCTGAGGTTATATCATCAACCTGCTTCGAAGGATTCATTTATTAACACTGTTGCGGACTCTGATCTTCATGTTATAGCAGGAGGGGGACATTCCCTTGTGCTGCTCGAACTTTGATTTTTCAATAAGTGTAACAGCTGAAAACCACTTTTGTGGTGGCTATTACACATGTTTATAATATATATATATATGAATATATGATAATAAGAATTTGACTATGAAAACCTCTTTTGGGGCGCAGTCAGACAATCTGGTAGCAGTTGAAAACCAATTATGTGGTGGTTGTTACACTCATTTTTTTCAAGAACATCATCCTTTTTTCCTACATATTCTACATGATGGTGTTACACATTTTTTTTAGTCTTTATTTCTCTTAACAATAATTTTTTATGAAGGATAGCACATTGTTTGTCTTGGTTGTTACATATGTAACAATCGACAGTTGTCAACAACATCTTGAAATCTTGGTCGTTGTCCTGAAACACAAATTATTATGATAGCTTGAAGGTGACCTACATGACCGCTTGCGAAATCATGCCATCACATCAATTTCTTCCTCCATGTCTTTTCAGGTACATCACCAAAAGTGTAACATTATCATCCTCTAATATTTGATGATTATGGAAACTTAATGACAATCCTTTTGACGGCCGTGGACTATAGTCATCATTAAATTTGGGGGGGGGGGGGGGGGATAGACCTTGTCATAATTATGAACAATATGTTAGCTTTTAAATCTGCCATTAATCCTGTGATTTGTTGAATTTAATACCATATCAACCAATCATGACCAGATCTTGTCAAAAAGGAGATTTTTACTTGAAATACAAAGCTCTCATTAATTGGGCATTAATAGAAATAATGTGTGGATATGAACCATAAACTTAAAAAAAATTCACATCTCAATCACCGTGACATTCCATCATCTCCCTCGTCTGGAAGTTCTTTCATCCTTGGTCGAAAATTCTTAACATGGAGATTACAGAGAAAGTTGTTGTATTACAGCAAGTAGTGTGTTGATACCCTGGCTAACTGAGCTAAAGGAAGTAATCAGGTATAATAGCACAAAATGGGGGGATCTATGGTGAGGCATGAACCATATTCTGTTGAGGCATGAACCAGATTCTATTGATTCTGTTGTCTGAAGGCATATTAGATATTCATGGATGTTGGGAGGCTCAAGTATTTTCATAATTTGAAGGGTTCAGATGAAGCAATTGTGATGGAGATCGCTAAAAATTTGAATAACTAAAGGACCAAAGTCAAGGGTTTCCATATTGAAGTAACGGAGGAGATTGTTTCTCGAGTAACATCACTGTCGGCCGAAGGAAAAAAGTGATTCAACATAAAGGTCAACGATCCTTCTCTAAAAGAGGATTTTCTTGAAGGTGAGGAGAAGCTTGAGAAGAAACGAAGAGGGGTCGACAGGCTATCACTTCCCCAAGCTTGGGAAGATGTTTCTCTAAATTTAATAAAATATATCACATGTGAAGGGAGTTCCATGATTTTTTTTAATTATCATTTCCCCTTATTGAACCATCTTTAGCATAAGCAGCGAATTAACCTTCCGTATTTCCTACTGGGAAATATCAATCATATGGCTGCAATAGTCAAAACGGAAGCACACCTAGAATCTTGTGTTACCAGTCATGGTCTCATCAAGTTAATTGTGCTGGATGATTTCAACCAGTAAGGAAAGAGTTGGGATGAGTTCATAGGAAAGAGGCCCAAAACGAGCTGAGGAAAAAAAGTTGGGACTTTGGGAGAAAGTCAGGAGGAAGCTAGAAAATGAACTCGGTCTTCTAAGGTCAGAATTTAGAAAAGGCCCCTTAATAAGACGTTTGGAGACAAATAGCCAAAGAAAAGGGTGAAATTTAGCATGCCTATGGAACTTTCATCTACAGTTGAAGAGTAGGAGGAGGCGAAAGAGATGAAAGAAGAAGAAGAGCAACCTCAATCAGAGGGACCCTCCTCTTCATGTAGGAATGAAACTCAGACACTGCTTATAAAAATTGAGAATTAAAAAAGTAAAATGAGTAATTGAAGAAGTAATTAGCCAAAGCTAGGAAATAAGAAGCCTCAGGGTTAGATACCCTAGCTGAAGCTATTAAGAAAGTCACGGTGGATAAAATTCCAGGATTAGTATGTGTGGCATGTTCCCAAGAATTAACACCAGTAGGATAGAAATTTTATCGAGAAAGCACCTGCTCGAGGGAAACCAAAACAGAACCTTGGGAGGATACTCCATAAGAACTTGTTGAAGATACTACTGCTCCACAAGAACCAATAGTTAAATTAGGGCCTCCCACGGTAATCGACCTGGAAGCTGAAAAACAAGAACCTGTAGAGGCCACTGCTGTTATAGCAGAACGAGCAGCAGATACCGAGGTTGAACAAGGCAAAAATAAGAGGACTACAACACAAGGACCCACATGTGATGATGTTGTTACACAAGAACCAATAGTTGAGGTGGATAAATCCCACCCCAGAGAGGCTATCACACCCAGAGTTGATATTGCACATAGTGGAACATTGGGTCCCAATGAGGGATGGAGTTCCAAGAAGAATTTATTGATCTCTAAGTTGCAGAAGTGGAAGCATGAGGCACTCTCCCTTAAAGAGGGAGTGATCTCACTAGATGTACATTAAAATAAAATAAGTGCCCTGTAGGAAAAATGGGTAGAGACAAAATTGAAGGGGAGATGGGGGGAATGGAAACGAAAGGAAGCTACAAAGAAATAGGAGGAAAAGCTGCTCCTGTTACAGTGGCAGGTTTTGGATTTGAAAGTTGACAAACATAAGCTTCATGATCATGCCCTCAATGTTTTGGGGTGCAGGCGGCCTTCCCCATCCTACCCTATTTTTCTTTGGGAGAATTATTATTTATTTCAGTTGAAAGATATCATGAAAGACAAGACTTATGTGGGTACTTCTACTCCCACTTTTATTGATGTTTTTCGTGCCAGCGATTTTGATGAACAAAGCTTGATGTGCAAGTTGTTTCTGCATAATATTATTTGTGATCATGTTAGAAAGCAGATGGTAGCAACTGTATCCTCATATATTGGAGACCTACGGTTACGTGCCTTCATTTCATTCATGAGAAATCAAATCGATTGGCATTTGGCCACGAAATCAATGGATACTAACGAAAAGAAGACAACGTTATGGATTAGGGAAGAACCAGGAAGGGTCACTGAAATGCAGCATTAAATTAAAAAAAAAAATACTCTAGGGTTGAGAGGGCCAGTTGCTACCTACAAAAGAAGAATCATGGAGTTCTTTCTCAATCAGTTTGCACAGATGAATATTTGAGCACTGACAAGGTGCCTCAAGTGCACCGAAGAAAGTAGTTTCAAGCTACAAGAAGGGGATCCTTTTTCATTCCAAAATTTCATAGTTGTTGTTACACGTATACCAGAATATGCCTGAATGGTAAAATCCCTTGGCGCCTTCTGGCTTGGATTTAAATTTAGATTTCCTTTGATATGGTTGTCAGTAGAAAAATACCAAGACCAATACGCATTGAGTGATCACAAAGAAGAGTCCTAGCCAAGAAAAAAAATTTCTACTCCGGGGTATAGGTCTCCAGACAAAGACACAACCGACGCCTACCACTTCATCGACCTGCATTGGAGGAGCTAATATTTTTTCATGAGAACATGCAAGCACTTTAGCTCAGGGGGGATGTTGGGTGTCATTTTTATACTCATTTCCTACATTTTCTTCCCTCATTTATTCCTTTTTTACCTCCAACCTGGGGACTATACTTTCCTTTTTCCTTTCCTTTATCTTGAAATAACATAATTTTACCTTGTTTCATTACCTTGCAATTCTCTTTAATTATTATGATGTAATGTTCCTTTTTGTGGCTAACTAAGGTTAACATTGGGAGAAGTTCGTTGTTCTTTTTTTTATTCTTTCAGATACTATTTCAGACATAGGGACCTGGGACATACAGGGGCATAGAACCAGTTGGAAGCATGTTGTTATAGCCTGTTGTTACACGACATTTCTACCACATGCAAAGTTAGCACCTTGGATGTCACATATTTTGCTGTTACACCACGATGATGTTATAGATCCACTACTACAGTTACATTGTTTTTTGCGTATTTCTAAATTCTAGATGTTGATATGTCTTCAAAAAAATTTATGCTACAGCTGTCGCATTCCAATGAAAATTGTAGGAGTTATCATGATTTTTTGTTTAGAATAATAGCTTCAAGAAATTTTGATTGAAATCGATGCTTTCCCATTTAGGATTTCTATTGAGGGAATTGGTTGTAACTATATTTACTTTATTTCGATTAGCATGAGAATCAGGAGATTTTCACGACTGATATGTTCCTTATTTTCTAGATATGTAATTATTATATAAACACTAGGACCTTCAAGATCGGGGGGGTGGGGGTTAGCACAGAATAGGATCACTATTTTGACTCTGTAATTTTGATCATCATAATACATAATATTGTGTTGTTGTTGTTAAATGTGTTGATTAATCTAATTCAAATTTAGTTTTCATTTCTTCCTACGCCTTGCTAGGGAGCAAGGGCCCTCCTCTTTAGCAGGGATTGTAGTCGTAAGGTATATGTATTATATCTTATATTTATTTCTGCATATTCGTGGAGTTTCATTGTTGTTTTGTCAATTGTAAGTAGATCTTCTTCAATTACATGTATTTATCATATTGTTACACAGATCCAATTAGAGGTACCAGCTGGTGTAGTTATCGTGTGACACGCTAGATACTAGTTCATCTAAAGTGTGATTACATTCCTATAGATCCTTTTTATTTCTGCATGAGTGTTAATTTCAACAATTTTTTCATCAATGATTTCTTCTTGTTTTATTTTTTCTTCTGGTATGATGTATCGTCAGAGAAAGTGCAACTATCATTGAAATAAAAGACATCCCTGGTCGATAATTTGTGTGTATCTTCAAGTCATTTAAAAGTGATTAATACAGTCCAACAGTAGTTAAGGAGGATTATTTTTTTCAACTCATTAACTATAGTTATCCTCCTATAGAGAGAAACATAGTTAAACTATGTATCTCTTTGTAGCTACAATCTATTTTTGCATGGATTTACACTGTGTATTCCGTCATGGAAATGTTTAGTACTTTTATATATGGATGGTAACACTATGTGTTTATCTCATTGCCATGATTTCATATTTATATCAACATCATCGATATATAGTGTAGTTGGTTTGGTGTCCATGTTTTTCTACATTGGCATGTCTATCATCAAAATTTACTTCTCTTTTAATTGGTTGTTTTTGCAAGTGTTGTTCTAGTCTACTATTCAGTAAAATATTTTGGGCTCACATGAAAATGTTCTCCTAGATTTTATAGTGTATTTTAGCCATCATATCCTCTAACCTAACACATTAGAGGGCATGAGGAAGGAGGGTTTGCATTTAATTAGTGTGAAATAACTGTAATATCCCATGGTTTCACCATATTTCATAGGTGTTGACTAGGTTTCAAGTAATGATTTTGATAATTGGTCATTTTCTCCAAGTGATGACTTTTAGCGCACGATGTTGATGCATTATGTTTTCTACAGGTAGTGGATAGACACATCAACATAGCTAACTCATTCAAGGATAGGTATTTTATCTGTGTAAACTTTTTTGACCAAAATTAGGGAGAATGGTCTAACAGGGGATTGTCATTCTTCTTGTGTCAAGTATGTTGACTGAAATTAGGAAGAATGGTCCTAGAGGTCCATAATCACTCAATTGACTGGGTTCATTTCAACATCAGGCTTAAAATATTGATATATGATGAGTGAGAACATTTAGCATCAGTCAAAGAGTTACTCATGAAGAGTGAGGCCTTTGGAGATTCACCATGAGTCAAAGATATTGAGCAATATGATGGTGAACCAATACTAGTCTATATAGCATGTGCTAGAGGAACCATAATTATGGTGACTAGTTGATGCTAATGATGTACCATGTGTCAGGAGTACCAACCAGGATTATTTACACCATAAGTCAGAGTTATCGACCAGAATTATGGTAACTAGTTGATGGTGTTTATTTACCATGAGTTAGACTTGTTGACTAGTTACTTATATGGTGTTGATGTTGATGATAATTTTTTCTAACATTTTCTTAAATAAAATTTTCAACAAGAGAAAATTTTTATTGTCTTTATGAATAACTCCCTATATAAGAGGGATAGTTGAATTCTGTAGTGTTGAGCCTCAATACTGTCTTTATTTTGACATCTATTTCACCACTTTTTCTTCCCTTTTGACATAATTCACAAACCCAATTAGAGTTAATTGATACATTTTCACTCTGAAAAGGCATTTAAATGATCTCTCTTTTATAATATAATGTTTCTTATTGTTAGACTCCTATACCAATAGGTGTCATTTTTCATGATTGATTTGTTGAACTATGCAATATGTTCAAACCTTTTTCTTGTTGCAAAGGTGTTCCATATTCTTAAAAAATCAAAAAATCAAAAAATTTTAAAAATGTAAAGAGGGTGTACCCTAAAAGAAAAATCAAAGGGTGAAAAGAATAAAATGGTCAAAAAAGTGAAAGAAATGAACTCTAAACAAAAATAGACCAGGAAAGTGTGCAAGTCTAAATGCCACTACTATTTTATTTTGTGTAATAAACAAAATTGTGTGCAGTTTGTCAAAATTTTTCCACAACTAATGAAGATTCAAACTGTTTAAACTTGACTCATTCATTTTTCAATTTCATGTTATAGAATAGAGAATAAATATTTGACCAAACAGTTTAATCTTGGCAGATAAGTAGATAGGTAGATTTAATAAAAGGTGCTCAACAGTTTAATTTGAGCCCTTGGATGTAATAAGTGTAGACTTAGATAGGTTTGCCATGTAAAAGAAAAAGAAGATTGATAAGGGTTTGCCAGTCTAAGTGCACCCTAATAAAGAAGATAAAATGGTAGGGTAAAGTAAGTAGGGTAGGTAGATGTTGTTGCAGAATTACATGTGATGAATGATGGTCTAAATGTGTTCAATTTTACTTTCATCACAAGTGCAAAGGCAGATACTACATTAGAAAAGTTCACAGCAAAGAAAAGTCAAGATTATTAACTTCCCCTTCAATTTTCCCTAAATATTTCACTAATTTCCCCTAAGTGCTAAGGTATTTGAAGATTAGAGGGGCTCAAGGAATTTCCTTGAATTTTGGAGGGACCGGACCCTCGGCCCAATAATTGAAAAAACCTAAGTACTTGAAATCATCCATTATCACATTCATTCACCTCTCAAAAATATTTTTCTAATTAAAATTCCAATTTACTTAGGAAAATCCTTTAATATTTCATGAAAAGCCCTCAAAATCACTTTTATTGTAAGTCTAAGTGATGAAAGTATAATAATGCCATTTACTTTTGAATCTTCACTTTCTTGGTTATATTTAAGTATTTTAAGTTTACATTGTTCCTTGTCATATTAACTCTAATTTTATTTATTAACTTCTTATTGAAATAACCTTGTCCTATGTATATAAATCCTTTTATAGTAATATCCCAAAAACCCTTATATTATGAATTTTTAGCCAAAAGTATTTAATTCCTATTTTATTCAAATTAAAAACCCACAATATACCCCCTTTTGGCTAAAATATAACATTAATATTATTCCCGCCCCCCTACAGTAAATAAATCGTATTGATTTAATTATTGTATACATAAAAATATATGAAAAAGCGTTTAAACATATTATATATGTTTAAAAATAAAAATAAAATAATTCTCGGCCATCCACCATACTAGGGATTAATTAATCCACATGATTAATTAATAACCGACCCCAGCCAATCGAATTCCACCCAATGGGTTTAATTAACAGTTAATTACATTGGGCCCACGCCGTTAATTCCCCGCCATCTCCCTATCTCGTCGACCATCCGATTGACCCATCAAAGATCTACGACCCTCATCCATTTCGCCGGCCATCCACATACAAAAGATAACGCGCGATGGCCAAGCGGTTTTCAAACAGTGTCGTGCTACGTGTCAGTCGTTGTATCGCATCGCTGCCCTTTTGCCTAAAACCATCTTCCCTCATAAGCGGTGTGATAGAAACCGCTTACCACCTTTATGCTCGTGACATATCCACTGTACCATGTTGACGTCATCAAATAAAATAATAAAAATTCCACCACCCATTGACTTTGTGAATAAAACAAAACAAGCCCACGTTTTTCATTTTTCTCATTCGCAGAGAACGACTACACTTCCATGCAGAGTAATTCAAAATTTTCATAGCTGAAGACCGCCAACCTTTGCCTCGTCTAAGAAAATTGCAGTCAAGCATTCAAGAAATCATTCGCCTTATCCAGTACCTGTTTGAAACCAGCGTCATCCTCAGAGAAACAAGTATTTACCCTAGAAAATCCCACTAAACTCTGTAATAAACCTGATTTTTGTACTCTTTCACTAAAGCGGGTTCAAGCTTGATTGTTAGTTCATTTCTAAATCCTGAGAAGTGTAATTATATTCCAAAAACATGCAATTGCACCTGTTTTTCCTGTCAAAACCAGAATTTCCATTTTTGAATCCACAAGAACCAAAAATGGAAGTTCTTGTGGCTTTAAACGTAGCACCGTTGAATGCCCCTCACAAAGACTTGGATTATTTACCTTTAGCCGATATGGATTTTCAAATTAAAGACCTGGGTATCAGTGAGAATCCCCTTCGAATATTTTGTCACTGCAGATACAATTATTTGAATGGTTCTGACATAATTGGACTCTGGGAATCCAATATGCCCATGTACCTTCTCCCAACAGTCTCTATCTTGCCTGAAATCATCCATCTTTGCCATGCCAACTATGATCCTAACCAAAGAGCAGTCTTATCCCCAATTCAAGATGTCCTCTTCCCAATAACTGCTCAATCCATAAATGAGATGCTACATTTCCAACCTGGTCAAGCCCTCACCCCTCTGCACATGGCTGAATTACCTGAGAAGTCTACCCAATTGTCCCCTGAAGAGTTAAACCGTCTTTGTCAAACTTTCATGCTGCCACAACATCAGCCTAAAGGACCTCCCCCTTATGGCCACACCTATTTTACTGATGAAGGCAGACTCATTTTAAACATGATATCCTCAATAATGGGTTTTAACACTAGTGAGTTTGTTGACCAATAGATCCTAGTGCTATTGTCTATTTCTACCCCTGGACAGCCTCCTGCTGTCAAATATGATTTTGCATCTTTTATTGCTGACAAAATCCATGATCAGTTCATGAGATTTGGAAATGAGAGAGTATTTAAATATTTTTCCTTCATATATCATCTCATGATATACTATCAGTCAGAAAGTTTTCCTTTCCATATTCAGAAACTTGATGCTAAAGGAGACCCTAGATCAATTATCTTTTGGTTTTCTATCACCCATCATTCTCCTGACTCTCCTTACACATATAGTGAGTTCATTGATCTGTTTGTACATCCAGCAACGACTTTTTTGACTGGAATTTCTCCTCCCAGAATCAATAATGAAATCAAGAGAACCCTTCAACTCTCAAAGCAATATAAAGTGGGAGATTGGTACTTATATTAGAACCATACTGAAATTAGGATTTATGGATGTGAATTGTGTCCTTTCAAGTTGCCCAGATATGTTCCAATGAGACTTTCTGCACTTGATTATTTCAGACAGATGAACAATTCAGATATAGTTCATTTCTGTAATGCCAAGAAAAAGTCACAACTCAGGATAAAGAGCCAATTAGGTCCCTTTGTTTGTAATTATAGGGAGGCTGGGAGAGAAGCAGAAATGATTTTAGAAGATTATCTCAAACTACAAAAGAGTTTCTACTCGGCACCCTATGATCCATATAGTTTTATTTGTGATAGAAGAATGAAAAACAAATTATCTCCATACATTCATTTTAGGATGCTAGAAATTGAACAATATGCAAATACAAATGAATGGGTGGAAGGAACTTTGGTAGAGAAAGATAGTGAGCAGGTCAATATTGATAACGTAATGAAAGATATTGAAAAGATACTTGACCTGGACTCTCTTGGACAGGTACAGATAGCAGGACCTTCTTCAGCAGGAACTTCACCACAACCTTTGCAGGAGATTAGTACAGTGGCAATAGAATCAAAAGGAAAAGAAAAGGAACCGGACATATAAATAATTGAAAATTTCACAATGACAGAGCTACCAGAAACATCTAAAGAACAAATTCAGGTAAAAATCCCTCCAGTTCAAAACAATGAGATAGAAATTTCCAATCTTCAAACTCCTCTTAATATGGAAAAAGGGAAAAAGAGACAAGCTGAAACATCCACCCCTGGTGATAGATCTACAGAGCCGCATGATACTAAAAGGCAGAGATTGAATCCTCTTCCAGAAGTTGAATCATTTCAAGAAATCTCTGACAACCAATAAAGAGAAGGCAGTCAGCAAACAGGAACAGTCAGTGGAGCATCCACTACCTCATATAGGAAAGATCTACAGAAGAAAAAGAGTATGGAAATATCTTCTTTCAAGCCTCCGGTAAAAGAGGCCTCGGACATCAAAAAGACATTTATCAATGTCAAGTCCAGGAATGATCCACTGAGAATGCAAGTATATAATCAATATTTGAAAATGGCTCCAAAGAATCAAGAACGACTAATGTTAGCTTTTGACATTCAACAGGGAAAAATGTTAATGAGCCATTTCAAACCGAAAGTGCAACAACCCCAAACAGCTGCTGATTATATTAGGACAAACTTTGAAGACCTAGTAAAGGATATCCATCCTTTAGACCAAATTGAATTACATAAGCAGACTGGGGAAATGATTTATTCTACTTTGATTGATAAGGCCATGGCGGTGCACAAGTTACAGGATTCTTTGGAGAACACCAATACACAATTGCATCTTGAAAAGGCTTCTTCCCAAGCCAAAGATAACAGGATAAAAACATTGGAGGTAGTAATAATTGGATTAGGTCACAATCCAAAGGATGTCAAAGGAATAGAAACTCTAATCAAGAAAAAGGATGATGACATTGCTACATTGAGAAAATATTTGAAATTGCCAGCCTCCATACATCCTCAAACTGAAGAAGTAATAAAGAAAAATTCTGAAGAAGAAATGATGGAGTTGCTCTTAAAAATGAATGAGCAACTGATTGAAACATAAAAAGAACTGGAACAAGCTTTAAAAGACAAGTAGTCCAATGTTCCAGTATCTACAGTAGTGGTTATCACAGGTACAACAAGTTAACCAACAGGTCAGCCAGCAGAGCCATCACAGGTAAATACTTCAACTTTGAGTACAGAGGAATTAGTAAAGAAAATGAATGACTTAAAACTTCAAGTATCATAACTTCAGCACACAAAGTTATAGCTTATTAGTTTGGAACAGAAATATGATCTTTCAAAAATCACTGTTGCTGACAAAACAATAGAAGTCAAAAAGTTGGAAAAATTGGTTAAAGCTTTGGAAAGGGATCTCACATTGGAGAAACCTTTAAGAGAAATAAATGAAATTCTTTGGGACGATATTATTCAGTCAATAAAAGATATCTGGTCCTCAATCCAGATAATATACGAGCAAAATGATTTGGTCAAAGTAGCTCTGGATGAAGTTGAGAATACACGAGCAGAATTAGGAAATAGGCCTGAGGAAGCCAATCATCTCATACAATTCCTAAACACCCAAACCAGACAGCAACTTGCAGATCAGGGTATTTAGGACAGGACTGCAACAATCTTGGAGATAAAAAGAGTTTTTACTAAAAGGACTCTTATGCAAAATTTAGAACGAAGGTGTTTTGACATATAAAGAGTAAATCTGAGAGAGAGGTTTGTCTTTAGCTGAATAAATGGTTACTGACCTATGGTTTCAGAAGATAAAATAATGGACTTGGAAACTTATGTCAAGAAATTGGACATACATGCTCACAATCATTTCATTGCTAGTTCCTCAACCATTTCATCAGAAGCAACATTACCCACAGGAAGGAATCTTCATGACAGATTAGAGAATTTATTTTATCTTGAACATGCAGTAAGACATTCGTTTCCTAATCATCCTACTTTCTTCAGATATACCGAGGCTGATGAAACATTAAGGAAGCTTCAACGGACCAAAATAGCTGAAGATAGATGGTGGGAAGATCTATTGGAGCTTTTGTAAAATTTATCCTTATATGAAATTTTGCCTATTTTACTACAGTATAAAGGATAAAGGGACAATCAAAGGTCAAAGAGTATCAGTTCGGTTAAAGTGTATCAGTAAGAACAAAGAGTATCAGTGAAACAAGTCAGTTAGAACAAAATTACTGAAGAGGACAACGAAGAGCTAAAATATAGGTCCTGCCTCCAGCACATTCTTAAAAGGAGGAAACAGCACAACATTAGTTGCTTTTTTGTCTTATCTATGAGACCATCAGTCTCTATTTTTATTGTAACTTATTTGTGAGTCATTTTATATTATATCTCATTTTGTTAAGAGATATTTTGTGCGATTTTTTGTATAAATAAGCCCTCAATCGAATTATTGAGGGTGGATTCTTATACTCTGATGTAACATTGAATATTTTGGAATAAAGAGCTTTTGGAGAAATTTTTCGTGGCAAAACTGGACAAGGAATTGAGGCAGAAGACTTTTCTCAGGATTCATGTGTCGAATGAAGGATCAATAAGTCTTCTCTATCCCATGTTTTAAAGTTTTAAATTTGTTTATGATATCATATGTGTTTCATTATATTTATAATTAACAAAAATATTAAATCAAAAAGTACTTAGGTGTAATCTAATTTCAGTCGTTATTATTTTAAATTTTTTCCTCTAAAGTGGTTTAAACATCGAATTCTTAATTGCTTCTATTTGTCTAGTTCATATATCTTTGGTTATTTAGTAAATAATACTTAACTGATCTTTATTGATAATCAATCTATTTCTCTTCTCTTGAATGTGTTGAAAGATTCTTCGTTGCCTTTCATCCGTTTGAATTCCATTCCATTCACTTTAGATCTATAATTGTTTCTAGTTTGATTATCTTGCCCTAATAAACCATCTTCTGTTGAAAGACTTAAGCCAGTGCAGCCAATCCTTTGACTCCATTAGCCCAATGGACTGAAACTACTTGATCTTAATCTTAGCTAAAGAATTCCATCAACTCAAACAAAATCAAAACCCTGGACTTTACAACTAGCCTAATATCTTCTAAAAAACAAAGCTATATTTTATAGAGAGAGCCCTCTCTGGATACAGATTGGCTAGATTTTGTATCTGAAGGTTGGTTTGTGGTTACCTCGGACCCCTTTCCTCTTCCAACAACTTCAAGGAAAATCTGAGTGATAACATAGTGGCGACCATACTGGGCACTGAATCATTTTATTGTTACTATTGTTTGATTTATAAACTACAGACGGAGTCTGAAGATTAGCCAGGTAGCCTTTGAAATGCTTTTTGCTCTGCAATTGCATAGTAAATAAATGCTACTTCAGTCAATCTCTGGTCTAGTTTATAGACTGAACTTTGGTTTCAAACATTCAATCAGTTTCTCTAGTTCAATAAATCTTTGAGAAAATTTTAATTAAAAATCTTTAATTTCTTGGAGAATTTGTCGAAGTTGTATTTTCATTTCATTTAAAACAAAAAACTTAAAAAGAAACATTACTAAGAAAAATGGCTTTAGAAAGGATTCGTTATAGCAGGTCAAATCCTGACCCTAATCCACCACCGATATTTGAGAATCCAAATCTGATTCCCAAAATTCTGAGAAGACAAGAGAGTCAAGAAAGCTCTGGGAGTTCTCAACCTCTTGTTAGATCAAACTCTTGTCCTATGAAGTTTATATATCTTGAAGACGAACCATTTGATAAACATTTTGAAACTTCTCTATTCATAATTTTTTTAAAATCTGATTTGTCCAATCTAGTTCTTGATCCATTATTTCTTGAAGATTTGAAATTTGAATATATCACTTCACATCTTGAAAAACATCTACAAAATTCCATTCAATCTGATCAAACCTTTGAAGAAACTTCAAACACTTTTGTAATTACTGCAGCTTCCCCAAGTTCATCTACTTTTCCCCAAACTTCTCACACACAAGCCACTCCTTCTACTCCTCCACCCACTACATCCAGACCATCATCACCTATTATTCCATTACACCTTCCGATGGAAAATAGATATGCTCTGTTAAGGTTGCTAGGGAACCCTGCTGCATTGCCTCAAGAATATCATAGTAAAATCACCCCTTTTGATGGTTCCGGTATTTACACTACTCAACAACATACCAAAAGGATGGCTGATTACTTTGAATTTTATGAAATAGACGTTGATGATGTTCGAATGAGAATTTTTGTCCAGAGTCTTACTGGGGAAGTCACGACATGGTTTAGGGCTCTTGCTCCAAACAGTATTGCTGACTTACCATCCCTGTATAGGGCATTTTTAAATAGATGGGAGAAGAAGAAATACCCTCTTCAAATCCTATCTGACTTTGGAAAATTAAAGAGAGGACCTAATGAAGCAGTACAAGATTATATCATTAGATTCAACGAAGCCTACAACGTTGTTCCCCAAAACCTTAGACGCCCTCCGGATTCAGTACTGGTTAAATTCCCTGATGGGTTTGATTCCGACATAGCATATTCACTTAGGGAAAGAGCTCCCCAAACCCTAGAAGAGATGCAAAGCATATTTTTTAGTGTTGAAGCTAACCTCATAGAAAAACGAGCTAGAGCTAGAGCTGAAAGAATGATGCCTATCAACGAAGAACCTTCGGCTTTTGAAAGAAAGCTGGATGCAATTATTAAAGGGATGGAAATATTGGGAGACAGAGTAGAGACAATCTAAAGAAAGTCTTCTGGCGATGGTAAAAATGTTGTTAGAAACCCAAACTTCAGAAGAAATCAAAACCAAAATACAGGGAGAAATGTTCCTGGCCAAAATATCAGGCCACCATTCCAGGAAAATTTTGTTGAAGGTTCATATTATGAGGAACCAACTGAGGATTTGAAATAAATAACTTGACTGAACACAAGAATGAACCAGAAGTTTTCCTATCTCAAGATGATCAAGAAAATCACATTCTTGAAACATTTCAAACTCATTCAGGAGAAACTTTTGATTTTAAAGAAGGATATGATTCTCCGGATGCGGATGAACAATAAGCACATAGGGATTATTGGCTCCAGCCATTTCCCAACGCTCTCGGCGCGTGGTAGCCACATGGCCCTCCACGGCGCCATAATCACCGCATTTACTCTGCTTGCAGGTTGCATTAACTCTCAACGCCGGCATTACATTCTCCCTGTCCCGCCTGGCTCGCGCATTATGTTACCTTGCTCCTGGCTCGACGAGCTCACCGTCTCTCTGTGCGTTTGTATGGTGACCTTGGACGAGCTCACCGTCTCTCTGAGCGTTTGTATGGTGCCCTTGGACGGCGCATGCCCTGCCCACTGCGCTGAGCCAAGCGCTCGCACAGTTACGGGCAGGCGTTGCTCGCTCTACAGTTGTATCGAATTCGAACCGGATGCACATTTCTCCAACAGCAATTTCTGCTCAGGTGCTTCTATTGCTCCTCAGCATAATTCTAGCACTCCTTTGCAGCTCGTTCCGGTTTCTTTCTCTGCTGTTGATCCGCTCCAGACTCCCAAGCCTCTCGAACCTGTGCCTCTCGGATTCGCCATTCCTCGACTCAGGCAGCGCATGACCGCCAGGCGTGGAGGCACGAGAGGAAGCTCGTTTGACGATCGCCCCTCATCCAGCAGGCAATTCTCTGAGATTCCTCCTGTCTGTGACCATGGCCATCCTCCAGCCTCTCCTCCGCCTGTCGCTCCCCAACGCATCTCTTCTCCCGCCCCCCAACCTGCCAGTAGTCGTTTCATTCGACAAACCACTCAACGGGCAGAGTTGAAGTTTGACAGCGCTTTCAATCGACCCTCCATCACTGCTTTCATCACTGTTACTTTGCGTGAGGACGCCACCCTTAACCCTCCCACCTGGACTGTCTCCCGTCCTGCTCCTTTCGCCCCTCATCCTGTCCCTGTCGAGCTTCGTTCCTCCCCTGCTTCCTCTCCTATTGAGGACTTTCCCGAGCTGGCAGGCTTTTCCAATCCCCCCTCTGGTCCCTCTCCCCTGTAGGTCAATGCTGGAGCTAAACAGGCCGCTGAAGAACGCAACAAGAAAAGTGAAGTGGAAGATCCTGAAGCTGATTACAGCTGCCCAATAGTGGAGGAAAAGCCATCGCCTACCAACTCCATCTGACTTAGCAATGCCTTGGCGCAGTATGGTCTTTCCACTTGTTTATCTTGTTAGCAATGCTGGTTATCTACAGTACATTACAGTTTTCTGGTCTTCGTTTATGATAGTGCTAGTTTTTTGCTACTGTTTCATAACAATCACTAATATTCCACCGGTTTCCCTGCACAAGGGCGGTGAGACTGTTACTATAGAGCTGGTTTCCCTATATGGGCAGCTTCGTTCCAGAACTATGTTTGGCTTTCTTGGCTTCGATCTCGAGGCCTAGTACATTTAATTTGAGCGTTTTAACCATTATTATATTTACATAAATAGAATTAGTCAGGTTAGAAAAAAAAAAAAAAAAAGGATATGAATTCAGCAATTTATGAAGTTCATAAAAACTACAATTTGACGAAATGATTGACGTGCCGAGGAGAATAGCAAACGAAGAGTTGCTGGGCGTAAAACATCAAAGGTAAAACTAACACCCTCCTGTACAAATTCTTTCTAGAACAAGTCCTAACCCCGCAAATCCAATAATTGAAGATGTGTCTGATAATCAACTAAATAATAAACAACTTTCCAATACTTTTCCTCTTGTAGGAAATGTAGAAGAACCAACAGAAGTTAATTTAGAAACACCTTCAACTCATAATCCCACACATGAAAAAGAGAAAAACACTGAAGACACAAAAAAAAGAGAAAATCCAACTGTTCAAAATACTAGAGCTCAAACAGAAAAATATTTCAATCTAGAAGCTGAAATAGGCAAATTAAAGATAGCGGTTCCATTAGCAGAATTAGCTAAACACGATGTCTATAGAAGCCAAATCAGTAGATCCCTTAACATTAATGGAATGGATGATTCAGTAAATGTTTTCGATGATCAACCCAAACTACTTTTTGGCCCTGAAGTAAATGGCAAACCAGAAAGTGGAGGAACTCCTCCATTTTATGTGAGTTTGAACGTACATGAAAAAATACTTCACAAAGCCATGCTTGATTCTGGAGCGTCTCACAATTTAATGCCCAAGGTTGTGATGGAAAGATTAAACCTAGACATTACCAGACCATATAAAGATCTTTTTTCTTTTGATTCAAGTCAGGTAAGATGTTTAGGTTTGATTAAAGATTTGTGTGTTACTTTGGTGCAATACCCTGCGAAATCTATTTTGATGGATATAGTAGTAGCAGATATTCCTCCCAAATATGGTATGTTGTTGTCCAGATCCTGGGGTGCCAAACTCGGAGGATCTCTTCAATTAGATATGTCATATGCTACTATTTCAGTGTTTGGTCAACCTAAAAGACTATACAGAGAGACCTTGATGAAATATTTAGTTAGTAGTCAGGAGAAGCCTGGAAACTTCCCTGTCTACTCAGTACATTCTGATATGGACTCATTCATCCTTTATAATGCTGAATTTGACCTTCCTACTGAACTAGAAGCACCAGAAACAAAAACTGCAAATAAATCTACTGTTCAAATCGAAGAAATTTCTGAAAACAAAGAAACATCAGACATTCAAGAAATACCAGAAAAAACTGAAAAACCAGAGCTCCCTGTTAAGAAAGTTGTTAAAACAATCGATGAAGATTATGAACATGAAATTCTGTGGCATTTAGAATTTGATGGTTCAGTAAATAAATTAGGAGCAGGAGCTGGAATTTGGATACATAACGTTGAAAATGATCATGCTGAAGGCCATGCTTATAGATTGAACTTTAGATGCACTAATAATATGGCAGAGTATGAGGCTCTTTTGCTAGGGCTTAAACATGTCAAAAAATTAGGAGCAATTAGAGTATCAATCATAGGAGACTCTGAGTTAATTATTCAACAGATCAATGGTGAATGTTCAACAAAAGACCCCAGATTAAGACAATACAGAGAAACAGTTGTGGAAATTCTCAACACTTTTCTACAAGCTCAACTTGCCAAAATTCCTAGAAAAAAAAATTTGCATGCTCACAGTCTTGCAATGTTCGCTAGCACATGTAAATTACCTTTTGGACCTAATCATCAGTTCACAGCTGAGATTAGACATAGACCTGCTATACCGGATAATCTTATGAATTGGCAAGTGTTTGTAAATAATAATCAGATCAATAATTTTTTGACCTTAGAAAATGAATTCTCTAACAGTAGTATAGATGAAGACACAACAATCAATGAATCCGATCAAATAGATGAACAAGAAATGGATATTTCAGAAGAGACTGCAATTCACATGCTTCACCCAACCAAATTCACCAAAAAAGATATGCAGGATTTGAAACAAATGGAATTCGATGAGATTATAGAAGATGAATCTGAAATTATTAATCTGAAAGATAATCATTTACCTAAAGGATTAACTCCTTTAGAAGATCTTTTTGACTCAAATGACATTCCACTAAAACCCAAAATGGAACCGTTGAAAGTTGATATTGAAGAATACAATTTGGGAACTGAAGGAAGTCCCAAGATGGTTAAGTTATCTAAATCTCTGCCAGAGGATCAAAAGGTTAAATATGTTGAACTTTTAAAAGAATTCCAGGATGTTTTTTCCTGGAGTTATGAAGATCTTAAATCATATGATACATCAATAATTCAACATACAATACCTTTGAAACCAGATCAGAAACCTTTCAAACAGAAACTTAGAAGAATTAACCCTGTGCTACTACCTTCAATTGAGAAAGAAATTAAAAGAATGTATGAAGCAGGAATAATAGCTCCTATTAGGTTTTCTGAATGGGTTTCTAATTTAGTACCAACAAGGAAAAAGACTGGAGAGATTAGACTATGTGTCGATTTGAGAAATTTAAACAAAGTTTCTTTAAAAGATAACTATCCTTTGCCTAAAATGGACCATATCTTACAAAGGGTAGTAGGATCTTCAAGGATTTCTCTTCTGGATGGATTCTCAGGATACAACCAGATTCTGGTTCATCCTGACGATCAAGACAAAACAACTTTTACGACACCATGGGGTACATTCAAATATGTTAAGATGCCTTTTGGACTCAAAAATGCAGGAGCGACCTTCCAAAGAGCAATGGACATTGCCTTTGCCAAAGAAATTCATGATTTTCTAGTCATATATCTGGATGATTTGACTGTTTTTTCCAAGACAGATCAACAACATTTGGATCATCTTAGACAGGTGTTCATTAAATGCAGAAAATATGGTATTTCTTTAAATCCTAAAAAGTCATTGTTTGGTCTTGAAGAAGGTAAACTCCTAGGTCATATCATTTCAAAAGATGGCATTAGAATTGATCCTGAAAGAATACAAGCCATTTTGCAGATACCTCATCCCAGGAATATTAAAGAACTTCAAGCTTTCATAGGTAAAATCAATTTTTTGAGAAGATTCATTTCTAGTTTAGCTGAATTACTTAGATTGCTTACTAACATGTTAAGAAAGGATTTGAGTATTAAGTGGAAAGTTGAAGCCAAGCAATCATTCGAAGAAATCAAAATGGCTTTAACCAAAACACCAATTCTTACCAGTCCAAAATTTGATAGAGATTTCATAATTTTTTCGTTTGCTTCTGAACATACAGTTGTAGCAGTTTTGTTACAAAAGGATGATCAAGGATGTGAAAAACCTATAGCCTTTTTTAGTAAAGCACTTAGAGATGCATCATTGAAATACAATATCATGGAGAAACAAGTTTTTGCACATGTGAAAGAAATTAAAGATTTCAGAGTTTATATATTGTATTTTCATGTGATAGCTTATGTACCTAATGTTGTCGTTAAAGACATCTTAACTCAAGATGGTATTGAAGGCAAAAGAGGTAAATGGATAGCTACCATATTAGAATATGATATTGAAATAAGACCTACAAAACTCATAAAAGGACAAGGTTTGGCTCAACTCATGACTGAAACAAATTGCCAAGCCCTGAACATTAATGAACTGGATGACGAACAGGAGATGGCGACTCCACAAATCAGTCAGGCCTTTTTAGATTCACCCTGGTACACTGATATCATTTATGTTTTGTTAAACCTGCAAGCTCCTCCAGGGTTATCCAGAATGAAACAAAGGTTTTTGAAAATGACATCTTTAAAGTATTGTATTTTAGATAATGCTCTTTTTTGGAAGAATCATGATGGAATTCTATTAAATTGTTTATTAAAAGATGAAGCTGACAAGGTTCTCAATGAATTCCATGCAGGAGATTGTGGTGGACACCTCTACTGGAAGTCAACTGCAGATAAGATCTTGAGGGCTGGTTTTTATTGGCCAACCTTGTTTTCAGATGTTAAGAGATTTGTAACTTCTTGTCATAAGTGTCAGATCTTTGAAGGCAAGAGAAAATTGTTACCTTTACCATTAAAACCAATTTCCACCGAGAGACCCTTTCAAAAATGGGGCCTAGATTTTATTGGAGAAATCCATCCTCCCTCTTCTGGGCAACACAGATGGATCCTCACTGCCACAGATTACTTTACTAAATGGATTGAAGCAATCCCATCCAGACAGGCCAATGATTCTGTAATTATAGGATTATTAGAAACCAATATACTTTCAAGATTTGGTTGTCCTGAAAAAATTATAACTGATAATGCTGTTGCTTTCAAGTCCAAGAAAATGATTAGTTTCTGCAATAAATATCACATCACTTTAGGCCATTCGACAGCCTATTATCCTCAGGGTAATGGACTGGCTGAATCTTCCAATAAAAGTCTCATTAATATCATTAAAAAATTATTGGAAGAAAATAAGAAGAATTAGCATAAGAAACTTACCAATGCATTGTGGGCAGACAAAATTACAACCAAAAAATCAATTGGAACCAATCCATATGAATTAGTTTATGGTATTGAGGCTAGATTTCCATCATATTTAGGAATTCCTGTAATGAAGTTACTTCAGGAGGCTCAAGTAGAACCAAATGATATTCAGAGAAGAATAAATCAAACAATTCACTTGCAGCAGACCAGAGAAGAAGTGTATCAACGATCCCAAGTTTTGCAGGAAAAATTAAAGAAGATGTTTGACAAAAGGACTAAAGCAGAAGATTTTCAACTGGGAGACAAAGTTCTAAGATGGGATTCTAGAAGGGAAGATAAAGGGAAACATGGGAAATTTGATTTCTTATGGAAAGGACCTTACATCATTCATGCTTTACAGGGAAATAACACATATTTTTTGAAGAATTTGGATGGTTCAGAAGCTGAGGAAGGACCAGTCAATGGTCGAATGCTAAAACACTACTTTGATCCTATTTACTAGGATGTTCTGATTTTTTTTAACATGTACATAATATATCCTTTCTAATGCATCATTTTTTATTGGATGGTGAATTGCTGAAGTTGAAGCCCGAAGTGACGGCCCTAAGCTTCAGAAGTTTACTATCAAATATACAATAAAGCCACTAGAAAAAGAAGATTACATGGTTCAGTTAAAGGCATTTTGAGGCATCTGACCTGCTGTTCTTGACTTTTCACCAGGAAAAGCCATCCCCAAGTGGAGCCAGTGTTAGACTCCTATACCAATAGGTGTCATTTTTCATGATTGACTTGTTGAACTATGCAATATGTTCAAACCTTTTTCTTGTTGCAAAGGTGTTCCATATTCTTAAAAAATAAAAAAATCAAAAAATTTAAAAAATGTAAAGAGGGTATACCCTAAAAGAAAAATCAAAAGGTGAAAAAATAAAATTGGCCAAAAAAAAAAAAGTGAAAGAAAATGAACCCCATCAAAAAGAAAGGCCAAGGAAAGTGTGCAAGTCTAAATGCCACTACTTTTTGCTCTGATGTAATAAACAAAATTGTGTGCAGTTTGTCAAACTTTTGCCACAATTTATGAAGAGTCAAACTGTTTAAACTTGACTCGTTCATTTTTCAATTTCATGCTGTAGAATAGAGAATAAATATCTGGCCAAACAGTTTAATCTTGGCAGATAAGTAGATAGGTAGAGTTAATAAAAGGTGCTCAACAGTTTAATCTGAGCCCTTGGATGTAATAAGTGTATACTTAGATAGGTTTTCCATGTAAAATAAAAAGAAGATTGATAAGGGTTTGCCAGTCTAAGTGCACCCTAATAAAGAAGAGAAAATGGTAGAGTAAGTAGGTAGGGTAGGTAGATGTTGTTGCAGAATTACATGTGATGAATGATGGTTCCAAATGTGTTCAATTTTAATTTCATCACAAGTGCAAAGATAGATACTACATTGGAAAAAGTTCACAGCAAAGCAAATTCAAGATTATTAACTTCCCCTTCATTTTTCCCTAAAGAATTCACTAATTTCCCCTAAGTGCTAAGGTATTTTGAAAATTAAAGGGGCTCAAGGCATTTCCTTGACTTTTGGAAGGACCGGACCCTCGGCCCAATAACTGAAAAAACCTAAGTTCTTGAAATCATCCATTATCACATTCATTCACCTCTAAAAAATTCTTTCCTAAGTAAAATCCCATTTTACTTAGGAAAATCCTTCAATATTTCATGAAAAGCCCTCAAAATCACTTTTATTCTAATTCTAAGTGATGAAATTATAATAATGCCATTTACTTTTGAATCTTCACTTTCTTAGGTTATATTTAAGTGTTTTGAGTTTACATTGTCCCCTTGTCATATTAACTCTAATTTATATATTAACTCCCTATGAAAATCACCTTTTCCTATTATGTATAAATCATTTTATAGTAATATCCCCAAAACCCTTATATTATGACTTTTTAGCCAAAAGTATTAAATTCCTATTTTATTCAAATTAAAAACCCACAATATACCCCCTTTTGGCTAAAATATAACATTAATATTATTCTCGCCCCCCTACAGTAAATAAATCGCATTGATTTAATTATTGTATAAATAAAAATATATGAAAAAAGTGTTTAAACATATTATATATGTGTTTAAAAATAAAAATAAACAATTCCCGACCATCCACCGTACCAGGGATTAATTAATCCACATGATTAATTAATAACCGACCCCAGCCAATCGAATTGCACCCGATGGGTTTAATTAACAGTTAATTACATTGGGCCCGCGTCGTTAATTCCCCGCCATCTCCCTGTCTCGTCGACCATCCGATCGACCCATCAAAGATCTACAACCCTCATCCATTTTGCTGGCCATCCGCGTACGAAAGATAACGCGCGATGGCCAAGCGGTTTTCAAACAGTGTCGTGCTATGTGTCAGTCGTTGAATCACATCGCTGCCCTTCCGCCTAAAACCGCCTTCCCTCATAAGTGGTGCGATAGAAACCACTTACCACCTTTCCGCTCGTGACATGTCCACTGTACCATGCTGATGTCATCCAATAAAATAATAAAAAATTCCGCCACCCATTGACTTTGTGAACAAAACAAAATAAGCCCGCGTTTTTCATTTTTTCATTCGCAGAGAACGACTACGCTTCCATGCACAGTAATTCAAAATTTTCATAGCTGAAGACCGCCAAACTTTGCCTCATCTAAGAAAATTGTAGTCAAGCGTTCAAGAAATCATTTTCCTTATCCAGTACCTGTTTGAAACCAGCGTCATCCTCAGAGAAACAGGTATTTACCCTTGAAAATCCCACTGAACTCTGTAAGAAACTCGGCTTTCCTTTTTCTTTCACTGAAACAGAGTTAAAATTAATTGCTAGTTCATTCCTTAATCCCAAGAACTGTAATTGAATTTCCAATCTGCAATTGTGCCTGTTTCTCCTGTCGACACCTTTAATTTTGCTAAATATTTCACCATAAGCCGAATTCCCATTTTTGAATCCACAAGAACCAAAAATGAAAGTTCCTGTGGCTTTAAACGTAGCACCGTTAAATGCCCCTCACAAAGAATTGGATTATTTGCCTTTAGCCGATATGGATTTTCAAATTAAAGACCTGGGTATCAGTGAGAATCCCCTTCGAATATTTTGTCGCTGCAGAGACAATTATTTGAATGGTTCTGACATAATTGGACTCTGGGAATCCAATATGCCCATGTACCTTCTCCCAGCAGTCTGTATCATCCTTTAAGTCATCCATCTTTTCCATGCCAACTATGATCCTAACCAAAGAGCAGTATTATCCCTAAGTCAAGCTGTCCTCTTCCCAATAACTGCTCAATCCATAAATGAGATGCTACATTTCCAACCTAGTCAAGCACTCACTCCTCTGTACATGGCTGAATTACTTGAGAAGTCTACCCAATTGTCCCATGAAGAGTTAAACCGTCTTTGTTAGACATTCATGGTTCCACATCATCAGCATAAAGGCCCTCCCCCTTATGGCCACACCTATTTTACTGATAAGGGCAGACTTATTTTAAACATGATATCTTCAATAATGGGTTTTAATACTAGTGAGTTTGTTGATCAATTGACCCTAGTATTATTGTCTATTTTTACCCTGGGACAGCCTCCTGCTGTTAAGTATGACTTTGCATCTTATATTGCTGACAAAATCCATGATCAATTCATGAGATTTGGAAATGAGAGGGTATTCAAATATTCTTCCTTCATATATCATCTCATGATCTACTATCAGTCAGAAATTTTTCCTTTCCATATTCAGAAACTTGATGCTAAAGGAAACCCTAGGTCAATTATGTTTTGGTTCGCTATCACCCATCACTCTTATGATTCTCCTTACTCTTACAATGAGTTTATTGATCTGTTTGTACATCCAGCAACCATTTTGTTAACTGGAATTTCTCCTCCCAGAGTCAATAATGAAATCAAGAGGGTCCTTCAACTCTCAAAACAATATAAAGTGGGATATTGGTACTTATATCAGAATTATACTAAAATTAGGATTTATGGATGTGAATTGTGTCCATTCAAGTTACCCAGATATGTTCCAATGAGACTTTTTTCACTTTGTTATTTCAGACAGATGAACAATTCATATATAGTTTATTTCTGTAATGCCAAGAAGAAGGCACAACTCAAGATAAAGAGCCAACTAGGTCCCTTTGTTTGTAATTCTAGGGAGGCTAGGAAAGAAGCCGAAAGGATTTTAGAAGACTAGCTCAAATTACAAAAGAGTTTCGACTGGGCACCCTATGATCCATATAGCTTTATTTGTGACAGAAGAGTGAAAACCAAATTATCTCCATACATTCATTTTAGGATGCCAGAAATTGAATAATATGAAAATACAGATGAATAGGTGGAAGGAACTTTGGTAGAGAAAGATATCGAACAGGTCAATATTGATAATATAATGAAACACCTTGAAAAGATACTTGAACTGGAATCTATTGGGCAGGTACAGACAGCAGGACCTTCTTCAGCAGGAACTTCACAACAACATTTGCAGGAGATCAGTACAGTGGCAGTAGAATCAAAAGGAAAAGAAAAAGAACCAGACATACATTTAATTGAAAAGTTCACAATGACATAGCAACCAGAGACATCCATAGAACAAGGCCAGGCACAAATCTCTCCTGTTCAAACCCATCCAGTAGAAATGTCAATTTTGCAGACTCCATTAAATATGGAAAAGGGAAAAAAGAGAGAAGCTAAAGCTGCTACCCCTCTCACTGGATCTTCACAACAGCCTCAGGCCAAGAGACAGAAATTGAATACTCCTCCAGAAGTAGATTCTATTGATGAAATCCTTGATAGTGAAGGACCAGAACAATTGGGCAGCATCCACTACCTCGCAAAAGAAAAAGCTACAGAAGCAACAGAGTGTTGAAATATCTTCATTCAAAATACCAGTTAAAGATACAAGAGATATAAAGAAGAAATTTATCAATATTAAGGCCAGGAATGATCCACTGAAAATACAAGTATATAATCAATATCTAAAAATGGCTCCAAAGAATCAAGAAAGATTGATTTCAGCTTTTGACATCCAACAGGAAAAAATGTTAATGAGCCATTTCAAACCCAAGGTGCAACAACCTCAAACAACTGTTGATTATATTAGGACAAAATTTGAAGTCCTAGCAAAGGATATCCATCCTTTACATCAGATTGAGTTACATAAGCAGACTGGGGAAATGATGTATTCTACTTTGACTGATAAGGCAATGGCAGCTCACAAGTTATAGGATTCTTTGGAGAACACCAATACACAATTGCAGCTTGAAAAGGATTCTTCTCAAGCCAAAGATAATAGGATAAAAACATTATAGGAAATAATAATTGGTTTGGGTCACAATCCAAAGGACGTCAAAGTCATAGAAGCATTAATAAAGAAAAAAGATGATGACATTGCTGCTTTGAGAAAGAAGTTGAAATTTCCAGCCTCCAGACATCCTCAAACTGAAGAAGTAATAAAGAATAATTCTAAAGAAGAAATGATGGATTTTCTCTTAAAAATGAATGAGCAACTGATTGAAATAGAAAAAGAACTGGAACAAGCTTTAAAAGACAGGCAGTCCAATTTTCCAGTATCCACAGCAGTGGTTATCACAGGTACAACATGTCAACCAACAGGTCAGCCAACAAAGCCATCACAGGTAAATACTTCAACTTTGAGTGTAGAGGAATTAGTAAAGCAAATGAATGACTTAAAACTTCAAGTAACAGAACCTCAACACACAAAGTTACAGCTTATTAGTTTGGAACAGAAATATGATATTTCAAAAATGACTGTTGTTGACAAAACAAGAGAAGTCAAAAAGTTGGAAAAATTGGTTAAAGCTTTGGAAAGGGATCTCACATTAGAGAAACCTTTAGGAGAAATAAATGACATTCTTTGGGATGATATTATTCAATCAATAAAGGATATCTGGTCCTCAATCCAGATAATATACGATCAAAATGATTTGGTCAAAGTAGCTCTGGATGAAGTTGAGAATACAAGAGCAGAATTAGGAAATAGGCCTGAGGAAGCCAATCAACTTATACAATTCCTAAACACCCAAACGAGACAGCAACTTGCAGATGTGGGTATTGAGGACGGAACTGCAACAATCTTGGAGATAAAAATATTTTTTACTAAAAGGACTCTTATGAAAAACTTAGAACGAAGGTGTTTTGACATACAAAGTGAAATCATTGCTTTCAGAGAAAGGTTTAATGTTTTATTGAATAAAGGGTTGCCCAGCCCTATGGTTTCAGAAGATAAAATAATGGACCTGGAAACTTATGTTAAGAAATTGGACACACATGCTCACAATCATTTCATTTCTAGTTCCTCAACCATTTCAGCAGAAGCAACATTACCTATAGGAAGGAATCTTCATGACAGATTAGAGAATTTGTTTTATCTGGAACATGAGGTAAGACATTTGTTTCCTAATCAGCCTAATTTATTCAGATATAACGAGGCTGATGAAACATTAAGGAAGCTTCAATGGACCAAAATAGCAGAAGATAAATGGTGGGAAGATTTGTTGGAAATTTTGTAAAATTTATCCTTATATCAAATTTTGCCTATTTACTACAGTATAAGGGATAAAGGGACAAACGAAGGTGAAAGAGTATCAGTTCAGTTGAAAGTGTATCAGTAAAAACAAAGAGTATCAGTGAAGCAAGTCAGTTAGAACAAAATTACTGAAGAGGACAACGAAGAGCTAAAATATAGGTCTTGCCTCTAGCACATTCTCAAAAGGAGGAAACAACACAACATTAGTTGCTTTTTTGTCTTATCTATGAGACCATCTGTCTCTATTTTTATTGTAACTTATTTGTGATTCATCTTAGATTATATCTCGTTTTGTTAAGAGATATTTTGTATGATTTTTTGTATAAATAAGCCCTCAATCAGATTATTGAGGGTGGATTCTTATACTTTGATGTAACATTGAATATTTTGGAATAAAGAGCTTTGGAGAAATTTTTCGTGGCAAAACTGGACAAGGAATTGAGGCAGAAGACTTTTCTCAGGATTCATGTGTCGAATGAAGGATCAATAAGTCATCTCTATCCCATGTTTTAAAGTTTTACATTTGTTTATGATATCATCTGTGTTTCATTATCTTGATAATTAACGAAAAGGATTAAATCAGAAAGTACTTAGGTGTAATCTGATTTCAGTCGTTATTATTTTAAATGTTTTCCTCTAAACTGGTTTAAATAGCGAATTCTTGATTGCTCCTGTTTGTCTAGTTCATACATATTTGGTTATTTAGTAAAGAATACTTAACTGCTCTTTATTGATAATCAATTTATTTCTCTTCTCTTGAATGTGTTGAAAGATTATTTATTGCCTTTCATCCGTTTGAATTCCATTCCATTCACTTTAGATCTATAATTGTTTCTAGTTTGATTATCTTGCCCTGATAAACCATCTTTTGTTAAAAAAACTTAAGCCAGTGCAGCCAATCCTTTGACTCCATTAGCCCAATGGACTGAAACTATTTGATCTTAATCTCAACTAAAGAATTCCATCAACTCAAACAAAATCAAAACCCTTGGACTTTACAACTAGCCTAATATCTTCTAAAAAACAAAGCTATATTTTATAGAGAGAGCCCTCTCTGGATACAGATTGGCTAGATTTTGTATCTGAAGGTTGGTTTGTGGTTACCTCAGACCCCTTTCCTCTTCCAACAACTTCAAGGAAAATCTGAGTGATAAAACTTATTATTTGAATGAATTGTGTATTTAGCTATAGAATTCATGCAATTCTGTAGCTAATATTTTTTTATGTAGCTACTGACATTGTTTTACAGGTTCAGAAGATGAAGGAGAGAAATGAAGCATATGGGTGTTTTTGAAATGATCCATACATGGATTTTTTCCTACCCACCTATCCAAAATCGAGAGAATTCATGCCTAAAATCATGCTCAAAGGATTAGTCAAATAGAAGGCCGATAAAATGGACAAGAAATTGGAAGCTTCACGATTTTCTCTCCACGTAGCAAATTGTGAAACCCATGGAGACCATAGTTTTGTTTAGAATTCTATTTCACAATTTCATTAATATCTTTAGGAGAGATAATCTCAAGAAAAATGAATTTAATTTATTATAAATACTAGCTTGTTATGAACCAGAAACAAGTTCAATTTCTGTAACATTGCTACATAATGAAACTATGTTTTATTAATGCAAGGAGAAGGCAAATTTCAAGACCATTGATGCGTAATTAGTCTCATGTAATTCTTCAAATCATTCTGTTGCGGTGGGCCCCTGTATAGAAAAGGTTTCATAGCTTAATTTCTATTTCTTTCTAGTTTAACTTTCCATTACTGTATATATCAATTCTAGAGTTTTTCATTAGTTGAATGTTGAGTTTTCATAAAATGAATGTTGTGTCTTTCATATAAGTTTAATTCTTTAATGTTTTGATTTCCTGAATTGTATTGATGTCATAATCGTGTTAACATGTGGAATGAATCCTTGTTTTTCAATTGTTTACACAACAAGCATACATCTCAGAACAAACAAGCATTTTACCTTTCTGCAATAGGAAGAACATTATGTTTTCCTTCTTAGTTCAATTAGCCATTTTCAATTTACACATCATAGTCATTTAGATAGGATATTTAGAAGTTTAATAATTTTCATTTCATATAATTTAGAATAGAATATTTTGTTTCAGTAGTGGATAGAATTATAGATTATTTTAATACTTTGTTTTCCATGGGATTAATTTGATAGTTTTCATTTGATAAGTAGAGAAAAGTTTTCCAATTACATGATAGATTATAGTTTGTATTGATACTTTGTTTAGATTTAAAAGAAATTTAAGTAGATAATCTACTTCTTTAATTAAGATAATTGCCAGCATAGGATAATCTAACATAGATTTAAACATGGTTTCTTTTTATGCAATTTAGAATTTTTTTAGGTCAGTTTTCTTTCTTAATTTTACATTTCCTTTTCTTCCTCCTTTTAATTTTAATTTTCTAGTTATTAAAATATTTTCTTTAGAATAGATCATAGTTCAATTTCCTTCTTAAATTAATATTAAACATTTATTTTTCTTCCTTCTTAAGTTTATCTTTTAAGCATTTAAATTCTTCTAGATTCAGTTACTTTCTTTATTTTAGATTTCATTCATATAAAATCTCTAAAAATACTAAAGTTTCTTTTCTAGATGTTTTGAAATAAATTGTCCTTCTGTCTTAATTTTCATCATAGGCTTTTAATTAATTTTAGATTTCATTCCTTAGATCAATTATTAGTTTTTCTTATTTCATTCAAACATTGAATATAAAACATAAAACCCCCCAAAACAACATATAAAATCTACACAATGAAGTAAGAAAGATAGGCTTCTAGCATATATAGTGCACCTGCACTTTAGAAGATTACTAGCTCTGGTCATTAAATTATGATAGCAATTTAAGACATTAAATTGACTAAGAATTTTGGATTCGTTGTCGGGGAAGTGTAGTTAGGAGCCTTACTTCTTAAATCTAAAAAAAAACAAACAAACAAAAAACACAAAAACACGATATGCATAGAGAAAGATATTTTAGGGGTATATTTATAGCTAGAGGTAGAAGTTTGATCCCAACAACACCACTCACCCCACCAAGACCCTATAATGCCACACCACCATCTCAAACTCGTATTCCATTCTTAAAACATAGACTCCCTGAAGTCTTAAGGTCAGAAATTCAGCCTAGAGACTCTCCAACTTCATCAACTGAATCAGTTATAGAAGAAGAAGATCATAGATCTCCAAGAGCAGTAGTAGTCTTTTTAACCTCCACCAACGAAGAAATATTATCTCAAGAGCTTGAAGTCCTTAGTGAATAGGAGGAAGAAATCTTCTTATACATATATTCAATAGAAGAACCAAAAGAATAAAAATAAACTCCAAGAATAGAATCCTATATTAGTTCTGAAGAATCTACAAGGGCAGGAGAATGAGAAGTAGAAGTACATAATCTGAATGGAGAGAACTTAAGAATAGGTGAAGGTAGAAGAGGTGGACAATATGGAGGAGGAGGTAGAGGAAGAGGAAGAGGGGAAGAGAATAGATATGAAAATAGAGAAGAGCTTGTTGTATTTCCTATCTATGATGAGTCTACAAATGCTACAATGAAGAATATTTCACCTTCCATCCTTCCCAATTTTCATGGACTAAGAAATGAAGATCCTAAAAAATTTCTATTTGAAATTTAGGTTTTATGTAGATCTTATGACTACTTACAAGATTCTCAAAAATTGAAATTATTTCCAGCAACACTTAAGGGTGCAGCATTAAAATGGTTCATGGGTTTAATAACACATTCTATTAGGACATGGGAGGAGATGAAGAGTGCATTCTTGCAAAAATATCAGGATTATTGCATACCTCATAGTCAGAAAGATGATTTTTTTAAGATGATGCAAAGAGAAGATGAAAAATTAGAGGACCTAATTGAGAGATTTAGTTACAACTTAAAAAAAGCTAAAATGGAAAACTTGGATCAAGGTACTTTAAAAGCTCTCATGCTGAAATCCATTGGAGATGAATGGATAGATATTCTTAATATGATGGGAAAAGGAGACATTTCTCAATTTCCATTACCTGATATATCTGAAGTATGCATACATATCTCAAGAGGGAAATCAAGAATTGGAAAAATAAATATATCATGTTCTTTCTAGAGTGAATAAATCTGTAGTTGGAATAGTAAGTAGGGCAGAAATAGGAAATTTTCTTGATGAATTCAAAACAAATATTTTGGGGAGTCTTAGTGAACAAATAAACACCTTAAAATTACAAAACAAGAAAAAATATGAAAGTGATGCCTTATCAAACTTCTATCCTAAGTGCACAAAGAAACATGCCTTAAGAAAATGTCCTCTTGATTTGAAAGCCATAGAGACTTGTGTCATATGTACAGAAAATAATGAAACAAAGAAATGTCCTTCTATACCAAGCCTTAAAGTTGTCTTTCAAGAATAAATAGCTCCACATAAAGTATATCCTCTTTGTTTTGTCTCTATAAGACCATGGCAAGGGCCACAAAATCAAGGTTTAAATACTCAGATGTATACTCAACCCCCACAAAATAATTGGAATTCATCAATGCCATGGAATTAACCTTGGTATCAGCCTCAACCTTGTGCACAAGGAATGCATAATCCCTATGGAATATATTCTCAATATCACAAATATACAAAATCTAATCCAAACTATCCTCCACAACACTTTCCTCAGCGTAGTCAACAACCTCAATTCCAATCATAATCCACAACTTTCATTACCATTTCCACAAAGGCAAAACCAACTACCTGCTCAGCTACTCCCAAATCCAAATAATAAAAATTCACAACCTACGTATAACATAGAGGGACATATTTTTCAAACTTATATGATAACGCCACTAGATATTAACAATGTTCAACTTATATATGGTAGAATACTAGAAAAGAGAAATTCCTCTGTTGTTATTCAAGAGAAAGTTGAGCATTTTGATGATCAAATTCAACAAAGAAATTCACTCTATATCCTCTAGAAAAAAAAATGATATAAGTAGAAGATGAAGAATGGATGGATGATGATAATGGTATACAACCTATTTTTACTATTTCCCACATTAGTGAAGAAAATAAAATTCTAAATTCAATAGAAAATTATGAATCATCTTCACAATGTGAGAATAGTAAAAAATTTCAAGAACAATGTAATATTGAATACTTATCATCCAAAAAAAATTTATTTATATTCTATGGAAGAATTTGGTAATTCTTGAATTAAAATCTTTCCAGGTAAAACTTGAAACATAAACAAAAACCTAGAATAATTTCAAAAAGAAGAGTTAATCAAAACAGTGCAAAAACATTCTTCTGCATATGCATGGGAATACACTGACATGAAAGGAATTAATTATGAAACTTTCATACATCATATCTATTGAGGAAAATTCTAGGCCAATCATACAACCTCAAAGAAGAATGAATTGAAATCTTAGGGAAATAGTAAAGGAAGAACTACAGAAACTATTGAATGTAAACTTTATTTATCCAATATCTGACGGTATGTGGGTTTCACCTTTAGTAATTGTCCCTAAAAAGAATGGCAAATGGAGGGTGTGCATTTACTATATGGAGTTGAATAAGGCTACTTTAAAATATTATTTTCCATTACCTTTCATAGATCAAGTTTTGGATACATTAGCAGGGAAGAAATATTTTTCATTTTTGGGCAGGTTCAGTGGATACAATCAAATTCAAGTAGCACCTGAAGACCAAGACAAAACCACATTTACCTGTCCTTGGGGAACTTATGCTTACCGAGTACTTCCTTTTGGATTATGCAATTCACCTGCAACAATCCAAAGAGTATTATTAGGAATTTTCACTGATTTAATACATGATTGTGTGGAAGTGTATATGGATGAATTCATAGTTTATGGAAATTCTTTTGAAGAGGCTCGTGAAAATTTGGAAAAATTTCTCATAAGATGTAAAGAAGAAAATCTCTCATTAAGTAATGAAAAATTCTTTATGATGTTTACTAAGGGAATTGTTTTATGACACCATATTTCGGGAAATGTAATTAAGGTAGACTCATCTAAATTTGAAGTTATTTCCAAATTAGCAATCCCAAATTGTCAAAAATATGTTAGGATTTTTCTTGGTTTTACAGGGTACTATAGAAGATTTATAGAAAACTTCACAAAAATTGCATCTCCACTCTTCAAATTTCTCACTAAAGATTGTGAATTTAGTTGGAATCTTGAGTGCCAAATGGCATTCGAAACTTTGAAAGCAAATATACCTGAAGCACCCATCTTAAGAGGAAAAAATTGGAAATTAACTTTTCACATCTCAACTGATGCTTCAGATACAGCCTTGGGAGTTGTATTAGGACAAAAATATCTAAACCCTTATGCCATCTACTATACAAGTAAGAATTTGACTCCTGCTGAGATAAATTACACTATTACAGAAAAAGAGTTTCTAGCCGTTGTCCATGCTATTAACAAGTTTAGGCATTACATAAATGGCTATGAAACTTTATTCATACATATAATTTTTCAATTAGATATATAATGAATAAATATATCACTAATGGAAGAATCACAAGATGGTTACTACTCTTGCAAGAATTTAACATCACCATTCTATATTGACCTAGAAAACAAAACTTAGTTGTTGAATTCTTATCTAGGACTCAAAATAATAATAATGAGTAGAGGATAATTTTTCTTATGGATATCATTTTTCAATATGTACTAAATATCCATGGTTTGCAGACATTGCTAATTACTTGGCCACAGGAAAAATACCATCATATTTGTTTTCTAGAGAAAAGAGAAGGATAATACAAACAAATGCATTATATTCATGGGTAAGTGATGAATTATACAACACAGTTATAGATCTCATCATTAGAAGATGTGGTTGAGAAGATGAGATACCTGAAATACTGAAGGCATGCCATGATGAGCCATGTGAAGCACACTTTGCTAATAAAAGGATTGCTTATAAAATCCTTATTTTAGGATATTATTGGCCTTCCATTTTGAAGGATGCCAAGGAGTATGTTAAAACTTGTGAGAGTTGTCAAAGAATGGGGAAACCTATTCCTACAAATGAAATTCCCTTACAACCATAAGTACTCATCAAACCTTTTGAAAAATGGACCCTAGACTTTGTTGGACAAATCAATCCACCACCAAGACAAAAGAGGTATATTATGGTATGCACTAATTATTTCACTAAATGGGTAGAGACTAAATCACTTTCTTTTGCTAATGAAAATGTTGTAATTTCATTTATCTTTGAGGATAATTTTACTTGTTTTGGTGTCCCAAGGGAAATTTTGATAGATTAGGAAACTCAGTTTACATCCAGAATGGTGTGAAATATAATCGAATAATATAAAATCAAGCATAGGAATTCTACTCCATACCATCCACAGGAAAATGGACAAATGGATTCCACCAATAAAGTGATTAAAGAAATCTTCACAAAGACTATACATCTACATAAAAATGATTGGGAAGAAATTCTTCCTGAAGCATTATGGGCCTACTGTATTACATGGAGGAATACAATATGACATACTCCCTATGAACTTGTTTATGGGAATCAAGTCTTGTTTCCAATAGAGTTCCAAATCAGAATCTTCAAAACAATAGTGAAATTGGGACTTGACTTATCAGAAGCTCAAAAGCATAGAATGGAGCAACTCAATGAGCTTGATGAAATAAAGAAATATGTAGTTCAAAAGACCAACCTAATTCAACAAAAAATATCCAGATGGCATGGTAAGTACATAAAATAAAGAAAATTCTAGGCAGGAGATTGGGAACTCTTATTTGACTCAAAGTTCAAGGACTTCCAAGGAAAATTTCAAACTCATTGGCTTGGACATTACGAAATTGAAAGAGTCTTTGATAATGGAGTATTCAGGATAAGGAATATTGATTAAGAAAAGGTTCCTCTTCTTTTGAATGGGCATCAACTAAAGGTCTATCATAAACCACTGACAAAGGTGGAATTTGTCGAAAATTTTCAAGACAATGCTGATATGAAGTTGGTGAAGAAGAATTCTTCTTCTTCCCCAACTTAGTCTTATGTTTACTTTTCATATCTAAAAATAAAAAATAAATAAATAAATTATATATATATATATTATTCAAATAAATAAATAAATTGTATAAGTATGAAAACCAATCAATGATTGGCATCCTTATACAGAAAATACAAGGTGAAAATCAAAGTTTATTTATGACATCTTATATTTTCTTTAATTCCATTCTAAAAATCCCAAATTATTTGCATTTACATTTCTTTTCAGAAACATAAAGGTTAGCTATAAAATTGTTTCATTTCTGCAGCTATTATGACATTCTGCAGCTCTTACACATCTATGAAACATAGATGAACAAAACTGATTGTCAGAAGCAGCTGAAGACAAGATTGAAGATCACACTAAATAATGTACTCAAGGACACCTGGGGAATCAAGAAAAAAGAATAAATAAAAAAAGGTTAGTTGTCTCCAAGGTATGATATAAATTTTTTTAAATAATAGGTTTCAAAACATTGATATATATAAATTAGATGATTGCATATTTTCCAACTCAAAAATGTCATCATTAAAATTGATTGAGTCGAATCAAAATCTAAATTTCATGATTCGCGACCTAGCCCACATCATGATATCCTCAACGATCAATTTTATATCATTTATTAATGATCCAACGGTCATGTCTCACACCGAAACATCACTTATATTGAAACCTCCCTCGCGTTCCTAAACCCTCGCTCATTCATTCACTTGTTACCTACACGTCTCCAATGTTTTATGACATAGCTTCTCCACATTTCCAAGCTCAGATTAAAATCCTCAATTTATCCATTCGAGTAGAGACAGTATTGAAGGAAAAAACTCTCCTCAAAGAGATGGGTTTGATCGTAATAATGGAGCCCATAGGCAAGAAATTCATGGAGGCATATCCACAGGTAAAGGAGATACTGGAGAAGGAATAGTGGCTTCATTTCATAGAGAAATTTGATGGGTTTCACAAGGAAGTAACAAACTCTTTTGCTAGAGCCTTCAATAGATTTGAGGTCAAAATTGGTGACATCAAATTTGTGGTCACTGAATCTTTGGTGGCAGAGGCAAATGGACTTCTAAAAACAGGTGAAAGGTGGTTCAAAAAT